>JAOBYJ020731964.1:0-12958 GCA_025403565.2 Palythoa heliodiscus | reverse complement strand
ACATTGACACCTAAATAAAGTCATTATTATTATTATTATTATTATTATTATTATTATTATTATTATTATTATTATTAAGCAAGTTGCAGAAAAAGTTGAACAATTTTCTACTTTTCGCACCGTTGCGAAACCAGTTGCAGCGTGTAAAATGTACTGGGTAATCTGCTTCGCAACTTTCATCCCATATTTGTCTTTAACTGCAAACAACCGCGTTGTATTTAATTTCATCGCAGGTAAAAACAAATTGCATTGCGAGTTGCGAAATAATTGCTCAAGTTTGATATCTCACTAGCAACTTGCAATTTTTCCTTGTTGTCATCATTGCATTCCACGTTGCTGGAAAAATTGCCTCGTGTAACACGGCCTTTAGATTCTAAAACTTTTCTTGTTTTAACTCCAAAAAATACCAGAATGAAATCCCTCCCCAGTAGTACCGAGGTGTTATGTGAGGAAAAACAACATATTTTCTTGTTGTCCCTCATGAAGAAATTGGTGCAAATACTGTATGTAATTCTCTTTACTATCGGTAACCAAGTAAAATTATGAGGGTCAGCGTGGGCAACCTCCATCAACCCCTTCCCGCCCCCGCCACCACCAGCTCTACGTGCTATATTCGAAATGAATTGATATTGATTTAAAAGATACGAGCAAGTTTCTGTTCTTGCAGCAATTTCAAAGAAACATACAAAGGTAGAAAAATAAATATGCAAAGAAGATTAGAATCAAGTATAACACGACTAAAAAGACTCACCTTTAGTATACTGTGCTCTGCCCGGAAACGACAAAAAAAGACTCACCTTTAGTATACTGTACTCTGCCCGGAAACGACAAAAAAAGACTCACCTTTAGTATACTGTACTCTGCTCGGAAACGACAAAAAAGACTCACCTATAGTATACTGTACTCTGCCCGGAAACGACAAAAAAAGACTCACCTTTAGTATACTGTGCTCTGCCCGGAAACGACAAAAAAGACTCACCTTTAGTATACTGTACTCTGCCCGGAAACGACAAAAAAAGACTCACCTTTAGTATACTGCGCTCTGCCCGGAAGGTCCCGCTTGCGTGTATCAGAGTTCCTCCGTCTTTGTCCCTCGTACGTACCCTCATTTCGATCCTAGTCTCTCTCGGATTGTACCGAAATTTGCTGGTGAAATAGTACTGAATATAACTACCTTCGTCAAATGTATGTTGCTGAATCTCTGTGAAAAAACCAGTGTAGAGAAACTTGTTAGTTTAGCCTTTGCTTGCTTGCTCCGTTAAATTACTGGGTTCATGCAAAAAATTGCAATCACATTTAAAGGACGTTTAAAGGACCAAATTAGTTTTTTAAACAAGAAACCTTTCAAAAATTCAAATTTTGAACAAACAGGCGGTTTAACTTCTCTCTAAGCTATAAAAAAGGAGAAATTCATTAGACTACTAAAAAAAACCATTTTAACCGCTAAAAACTCGAAATAATTTCTTGCGTTTATGTTTCGTAAAATTTTCCTTTTGTTTGAAACAGATATTAACAAAAACTTATGATTCTGAATCGAAGTCTCGATTTTAAAATTTCGCGCCGTTGTATTGCGATCCACTGATACCGTTGTTCCTGCATGCCATGTTAGAAGTTGAAACTGCTCACAAGAATAGTTATGATTCATTTATTTGTTAATATGTTTCGTTTACTTTCAAAAACCACGATTTTGTGCAGATCGAGAAGCCTGAAGGATGACTGACAAATTTTTCATTCAAATGAGTTAGAGTGAGAGCGAGAGGTGAAACAAACGTGAGCTCATTACCGTTTGGCGGTTGAGTGACAACTGAAGGTGATGATCACCTGGCACAGGCCCCAGTTATAGCGCGGTTTTGAGTTTAAGGACCAGTCCACGTACCGGAAAGGTAATCTTATGTCTGATCTTACATATAACAGGTCAATACGTTTAAACATTTTTGAGTCATTACACATGGCAAAGATGACCTCACATGATTGAAAAATGACATTTTCACATTCCGACACAACTGGTTGTACAATGTGCCTATTAATACTATTTTCGAACTGACAGTATCACACACTGTCGTTTTTCGTTGTTTTCAATTACTGTATTCTCATGCTGCAAACTTAAAATACGAAATAAATATTGTTGTCGTAAATGAAACTGTTCCACATATAGCTTTTACGACATGAAAGAACAATAAAATTAGATTCAGAAAAATATAAAATTCTATCTAAAACATGCAAATTTTGCCTTTCTTGTTACAGTGATTACAGTTCGTGTGAAATGAGAAAGGAAAGAGAAGACGGCTTAACTAATTGGAAGGGTAAGCACAGTGAAATGAGAAAGGAAAGAAAAAACGGCTTAACTAATTGGAAGGGTAAGCACACTGAAAAGTATCAAAGAAAAGAAAAAGATAAAGAAAACTCCTTATGTAATAACAGAATCATCAAAACAGAGAAGAAGTTTAACAAACGCAGGTGTTTCAAGAGTTATATAGTGTTATGGCGGTATTTGCTCGTGATTAATTCTTTTTTGAAGATATAAATCTGACCTAAAAGATATTATATTAAAAATTGTTCTTTTAAAAGACGTTAAAACTGACTTTAATACTTTTACTGTGACGCTCTTTGTACTTTGGTAATGTATTGTTTTTCTGCTGCTTAAAAGATGTTATATGCAAAATTCACTTTTTACTGTAAGGCTCTTTGTGTTCTGCTATGAGGGCCGGAAAAAGCAAACGCTTCAAATTCAAATGTTGAGTCACAAACAAAACAGTATGCTGAATCCACGGGCCATGACATATA
This sequence comes from Palythoa heliodiscus, assembly GCA_025403565.2. Classification (NCBI taxonomy): domain Eukaryota; kingdom Metazoa; phylum Cnidaria; class Anthozoa; order Zoantharia; family Sphenopidae; genus Palythoa; species Palythoa heliodiscus. Next base: position 10,174 of record JAOBYJ020731964.1, on the reverse strand, counting down.
CCCGGCGTATGGCAACTGAATCTTGGAACGTGGCGTCGCCAAAAAACAAAAGCGCTTGTTTTTGGAATCATTTCACTCTTCACTGGAATCCAACGCTGGTAATGAAAGATAACGGTTGCGCAGGGCTCATATGCCTTTTATAACATCTCTTAAGTAGCAGAAACAATACAATAGCAAAACGCAAAGAGTGTCGCATAACTGACATGTATTTTGCATATATCATCTCTGAAGCAGCAGAAAAACAATAGAACAATAGAACAACAGAACACAAACAGCGTCACAGTAAAAGTATTTTTAATTTGCATCTAAACTTTGAGGAGTGCAGCAGACGGCTGCCGAAAATTTAGTTTAAAGTTGTTTAAAAGAACATGTTCTAAGAGTTCTTTTTAAAAAATTAAAAAAAATTATCGCGAGCTACAATCCGTCACTTAAAAAGAAAATTGGAAAGAAAACTTTATAACCGACGGTTCAACTGAATGGAAGACTACTGCCAAAGCTGTAATAAATTCATCATTTAAAACCAAAATTGTCGATTAGTGTTTCATCTTCTAGGTAATGATTGACCGAGCAGCTTACACTACTAAACTATGTCCATTATATAACACTGTCAGTATTTCTATTTCTTGGTAATGACTGGCCGACCAGCTTGCATTACTTAGCTACGATATGCTAAAAGTAACCAGCGGATCAACGAATGAACAGTGGCAAAAGTCGTACCTTCCCTGCATTTGGGTCCGCTGAATCCCATTGGACAACGACACAAGTACCCAGTCCACGACGGCACACATTTGGCGTTTCCATGACAAGGAGATTGGGGCAGACAGTGTTCGTCCATGACTGGACAACCTTCCTCTGACCCCCTGTGGTCTAATGGGTTCTTCAAGTCGTACAGCTTGCCATCAGTAATCACATTACGAATGCAGCCATTAAGATCTTTTACCTTCAGGTTTTGTGGATACATCACGTCACGATTGGATATTCCTCCCAGCTGGACAGGTCCAGAAGGATTTAGTATCCTATTGGTTACAACAAAATACCATTTGCCATATGTATGTTGCTTCACATATTTTCGTTACGATTACAGCTTAAAATTTTCGGTTACGACACCCTTGGCCATTAATTTAAAATTCTTATGTGAGAAAGCAGGCCTTAAAGTATCGAAGCCACAGGTTGATTTTATGGGGTTGTGTTGCAATTAACAAATTATGCGCTCTTTCATTGGTTGAAAACCATTGCGATTAGAATACATACGCATGAATCACGTCACAGAATTACACAAACTTTTCTATCTCTTTTGACGCGAATATGGAACACATTTTAGTTGTGGACTCTCCATTTGGCAGCTTTTATCATGGTATTGTTTACTATCTGTATTACTTGTGATTCTTATCTTTTTTCCTTCGGTCCAGTCACTTACTTAAATGTGTTCCTCTTGAAACGTGCTTTGGCCTCGCATCGTGACCTGTCCTCAGTCCTCTCGCCGCTTTCCTTCTCCACAACCGACGACAATCGACACTTGTCCACAGTCACAACCACTTCCTAATAAAAACGAAAAACAGATGGAAAAAAAGACACTAATAATAATAACCATACTAATTCTGTTTACAAATATAAGCTAAAAATTAGCCCCGTCTACTTCTCTGATAAATAAAAAGTGCAATGTGAATAAAGGAAGATGAATGGTTTCCTGTGATAGTTATAAGCGTTGAGTTATCATTAAACAAATGTTTTGCTTTGGTACTTTTAACGTCCCGGGCGTCAAGTCTTGAGTCTTAGCATCGGAACAATTAAGGAAAACTACTGCCTGAGAAAGACAATTACTGCACTCGTAGTAACTACCGCAAGTTGCAGCTTATAATTTACGTTGGAACAAGAAAGGTACCGGTAAACAAAAAGATTGTAAAGGGATCTTATTTTACGAGGGTAACACGTGACAGTACCGAAACTGATAAACGTGTGGCCCTCGGTGCATCCTTTAAATTCTCCCCCTGTCAGTGCTCCGGGTATTTAAAGCGAAGTTACACTAATCAGAGGATAGCCGAAACAGACGCTGGAGTCACTGAGAATCTATCTAGGGACCTCCAGCACAGATGGCATCACACTTACCAATTGTGATACGCCAGCTCCTTTTTTCACCTAGGATCCCATCGTTCTTCAATGTAATTTGGCTCAGAGCAAAATTAGTGAGACTTCCATAAAAAAACGGTAATTTTTCACTTATTAAAGGACGTCTTTATCATGATTTCACGTTAAGTATTAAGACTTATAACTGAGCTTACCGTAATATTTCGTCGCACCTTAACCAAGTGCCACTCTCCATCATTTAGCTCTCCAGCATCTGATAACTTTAGTTCAACTATATCCCCACCATCTCCGATAGACATCAAAACTTGTACATCACCATCGATCAATGCAACTGAAATGAAATCTCGTAGGTCGCTAAGGTCAAGAGTTGATGTAGGTCCGCTGTACAGAAGAAGGCCATTGGGGTCTTTTGTAGCAAATTCCAGCGACAAAAAACTGTCACGACACTGATGTAATGAAGGAAACCACGCCCACTCGCCAGATTTGAAACTTCTTGTTGTTAATTCACAGTTATCGCCATGATGACCCGCTGGACAATCACAAAGGTGACCTGAAAAAAAAACCCGTATCCTACCATAAATCATCTCGTGGTTCAAGGGAATTGGTATCTGCAACCATTCGGTTTTTTACTGGAATCTAACTCTCTTAACATCGTTCTTTATCGTTAAAGGCAACTGAATAGAACTTCTGTCAAAAGAATCTTCTTACTGTTTTCTTTCCACTTATGACAACAAGGATGCCAGAATTGCTGCCCAAATCTGTAGTTTACACATACTATTATGAGGCTGGCGTAACGCTAATCGTCACGCTGATGATGCGTGACTCCTATAAGACCTCCAGCCTCGGTATTGAAGCTAACCACAACGTGGAAATTTACCTGAAGAGGTGTAATGAGTAGGTTAAATGGCATAACCCCATCTTCTATTACACGACTAACCTGTTGGTGTATTACGGCAAGTTCCTCCATTCAAACAAAAGTCAGGCTTACATTTCTGGAGCAATCTGTCTCCCTGTTTACAAGATTCACACACCGCTGTCAGGCTGGTCTTGAGAGAGGCAAACGATTTACCCTTGTATTCTATTGCTTCCACTTTTCCATCGTAAGAGATATGGTTTCTACAGGATCCAGTCTCGCAAGGTTCCTTAGCACACTCGTCCACGCCAATTGTTTCCACTTGTGACCAGACCTCTTCTAGTTTTGGCCGCTGATGCCTGAGGAGAGCCAACATTCTCTCCGGAGAGTAATAAGGGCTTCCATGGGCGGCAAAGCGTACATCGATGGCTAAGCCGCAAAAAAACACTTGAACCATTATATAACTAATTTTAGTTTAGATTACAACTGTTTTTAATTGGTTAAAGGCCTACAAACTGGAAAAACAGACCTTTCACATAGTATGTAAACAGTCTGTAAATAGTCTTTAAATAGACACTCACTACCCATTTAAAGACTAGATGTATTTTTTTTCCTAGTCTGTAAATAGTGAGTAGATAGTATGTAAGTCGGTTAAGAAAATGAACATAGTATTTAAATGTACATTCCAAAGGATTAATATTCTACTCTGACGAAGTTTGAAACGTTTAACAACTCATATAGGCAAAATCAAAATTAGATAAAAAGAAATCGAATTTCAATAAACAATGATTGTCAGTGACAACCAGAAATCGTAGTAGGTTTTACTCTCCTTTTTTAAGCAACTGATTGTTTTAAAAGGCTTTGTATCAGGGGCCAGAGTGTCTTCGGCATTGATCTAACAGGCAACTTTTAAAATTTTACCATTAATTTTAGGCAACCCGGATAAATCATTGATACGACCTTGAAGGTAACCAAACCTTTACGTAAAACCGAGTCAAAGGGTGACCTGGAACTGGTCAAGGATGATTCTGGTTCACAGATCAAAAGTTAAGGTCGTTAGCGCTACTCAGTATCCTTTGATCTTCCAGGGGTTTCAAAAAGATTTGAGGTTGGAGTTGAAAACTGAAAAGTTGGAGTTGAGTGTGTTGTATGAGACATGCTTCCTCTTCATCTCAAGGACAACAAAAAGCTGAAATCGTCTTCGATATCAGTTGATATCACACGTTGCTGACCCGAAGGAAAGCGACATGATTATCCCAATTTCTATGACCTGTAAAAGATTGGTCGATTACAAAGTCACTGCCAGCTTTGTCTGTAACATACATAAATTACAATTCAAAATCTTGCTACAAAATTTAGCATAAAAGGCAAGTAAATATATCCAGAGAAAGAAATGAATGTCTTAAGTAGCTGAAGAATAAGCAAGCTGTGGCGAAAAACAGAGTAGTTGAAGAATATGCAAGCTGTGGTGAAGAACAGAGTAGCTGAAGAATAAGCAAGCTGTGGTGAAAAACAGAGTAGCTGAAGAGTAAGCAAGCTGTGGTGAAAAACAGAGTAGCTGAAGAATAAGCAAGCTATGGTGAAGAACAGAGTAGCTGAAGAATAAGCAAGCTGTGGTGAAAGACAGAGTAGCTGAAGAGTAAGCAAGCTGTGGTGAAAAACAGAGTAGCTGAAGAATAAGCAAGCTGTGGTGAAAAACAGAGTAGCTGAAGAATAAGCAAGCTGTGGTGAAAAACAGAGTAGCTGAAGAATAAGCAAGCTGTGGTGAAAAACAGAGGTCGGAGACGAGGCAAGTAAACTTCGATTGCGACGCGCGACGCCCCGTTTTAAAACCTCCAGGTGTGTGTTGCTAGAGTGATTACGTAAGCAACGTTGTTTGAAGTTTGTTTCTAGCTATAGTTTTCACTCATACGTACTTCCAATGTTAGCCTTCTGTACACTGAATAGCTTTACGTTCTCTCTTTTGGTGCCAAGAAAATCAGCCAAGGCTTCTTTAAACAAGGGCAGAATGGTGAGAAATTTTTCACGGGAGATCCCTCTCAGCCGTATAGCGATGCTCTTCTCTACTGCCTCCGTTGGGATCTGTAGAACCATAATTCTTACCTAGGGCAAAAGACATATTATATTAATGAAAGCAACGGGAAGTTTAAAAACTAACTGTTTTTAGAAACAGATGAAAAAAAGAAAACAGGAAAATGTATGGAATCTTGGCACTATGACATTTTTGTAAAAATTAGTATTTGTACTTTTTAGATTACACAAACCTCTAGTCTCAAAAAATGAAAATATTCTTTCTTTAGAAAAAGTTAAAGATCGGGAAACTGTGTAGTTGAGACTAAGGTGTGCTTCAAAGTTCATTGGCAACAGACAAGGGGAACCATTTAATCATTAAATTGCAAGGGAAATATATCACAAAAGGGATAAATAATTTTAAGGAAGCAGTCGAAACTTTGGCCGTTGTTAAGGACCCAACGTTTTTAGCTTTAGAAGGTAACACCACCATCCATCTTATCCCTTGTTTGGGGTTAGGGAGTAAATCACGTCAACCACCGTATCCCAATAAAAAAATGTCAGGTCGGTCCCTAGCAACAGACAAAGTTTTGACCCATTCCCTTAATCACCCCCTAAGTAAGAGATTTTTCAATGTTATCAGTTCCAGATATCCAATGTACAAAAACAATCTCGGCCTTTCTTATGGGTGCTTAGACTTTAACCTTAATGCATTGCTACCAGATGACAAGATAATTGGTACCTTGCTAACAACAGCCTTGTTCTTGCTGTTGGGATCGCGGTCTGCCACTTTAACTTTAAGACTATAAACTCCTCCGGGTACGTTTGGGTTGCTCTCGATTACACCTGTGTACAGATTGACATCGAAGTACTCTGAACTGGACTCCTGAACCGTGTAGAGCCGCTCATCGTCGGTATCTTTATCCACAACGTATACTTTTCCTACAGGGCCTCCTTTGAATTTATGCTAAAGAAATGATACATGATAATCACGATCATTATCATCGTCATCCCCATCATCATGATTGTCATTTTCCATCATCATCATCACCACCGCCACCATTGTTCATCATCAGCTTAGTTATCTATCATCACCATCATCATCATCATCATCGTATACCATAATCACTATCATCATCATCGTACATAATGATCACTTTCAATTTCCTAATTTATTAACGGATAAAATTAAATTTTATCAGGAGGGTTTAAATATTTGTAAAATTTTTGATAAATATAAAAGTGTTAAGAGTGTATTTCAGAAATAAAAAACTTAAAATATTTTACAATCACAAGCAAGTTGAGGAAAAGCGGTTTTTTTAAAAAGTTAAGAAACAAATGTTATGCATAAAAACACGAGCCTTCCTCTTTCAAACATCACGGGCTTGTTCTGTGTAGCTGAAGAACGATCCACAGTAAGATAATCATTAAAATATTCTGACGATAAGGCGCACTGTTACCTGAAGAGTGTTAAGTGTGAGTTGGAGTGAGCCCGCACTGTGAGGGTTGTCATTCACATCCTTGATGTGTACATACACTGTGGCAACTGACTTCTGTGGGGGAATACCGCTGTCCCGAGCCCAAACTTGAAAACTGTACATAGCTTTTTCCTCTCTATCAAACTCGACCTATTTCCAAAAAGAAAATGTTATATTGGATAATAAGACTTGATTAAATACTACTTATAAAATTAAAGAACTCAAAGTTGCTCAAAATATGCTTGAAATTGATTTAAATTTTAGTCTTAAATTCCAAAACTTACGGAAGCATTTTTGAAACAGTAGAAATTTAAGGAGACTCTTAAAATAGACCCTATATAACGATCACAGCGTAAATTGTGCAGCTATCAACATTATTCCCGTGGGGAGGAGGGTGGTGCATAAGATGGCAAAGTTAACATTTAACTGTCAAAAACACCTCTCTGGGAACGAAATATTTCAAATCAGAGACATTAAACTAGTAGAGCAAGCCGATAAAACTCTATAGTACAGATTGACCAACACCTGTTCTGTGTCAAAACCCACTCCCTCGGGAACGCTTGTTGCGTTAAGCCCCGGCTTTTACTCCCCCCTCCCCTCAATAACTACCTTAGTTTTCAGAACACCAGTTCTATTGTGAACGGCGAAAATCTTATTTGCCGACTTTCCAACAATGCCAAACACGAAGGGTGCTCCATTAGAGGGTTCATCCGGATCATCAACTGTCAGTTTCCCAATAGCCACCGGGGCACTGACATTTTCAGCTACGTAAACGCGGTACACTGGTGGATTAAAACGTGGTCCGTTGTCGTTGATGTCGGTTAGATGGATTCGAACTGTCGCATCTCCATACATCTTTGGCGAACCTGTTATATTTGGGGAAAACAAAGTATATGACAATTAAGAAGTTAATTGATTACGACTCGGCGACTAAAAATGGTTATAAACTCAACTTGTTTATTTGTTATTATCGACTAATAGTCAAAAATCCTTTCAAACTTATTACCAATGGTTGCTCTCATTGGCTGTGATTTAGGTTACTGATAGATGTTCGAAATGTTTGTCATACCAAGATCATATCAAGGGTTTTTTAAACGTACAACGAAATTAATAAGTTTCATTCACTTAAAGGAAATTAGATTTACGATAGAGGTTTTCAAAATTGTACTCAAAAATCTTTTTTTCACTGCAGCGTTATCTTAAAACCTACCAATGTTCGTTGCTCTGATTGTAAGGACATGCACTGCAGTTTCTTCTCTGTCCAGCGGTTTAGCAACAAACAAGTCTCCCGTGACTGGGTCAACTCTGAACTGACTCGCACGGTCGCCATCAGCAATGGAGAAGCGAAACTCTTTGTTAAGGCCCGTGTCAGAATCAGAAGCGTTCACTCTAGAGCAATTCACGTACAACAAAATTAAACATCACTTAATCTGAGAGATGCAGGTATAACACTGTAATTTTACTACAAATTTTCCAGTCTTAATTTAAAGGATTATACACGACAAGTATTATATTTATCATGCATAAGTCATGTTCATGTTCATACGTAGGAAAAAATTTGCAAATCAAAAAGCTTCACTATTGTCGTAGGTTTCTAAACAACACTAATTATTACTTGAGGATCTACCCGTCCCCGTGGTAGTCAAAGCAGTGAGGCACAGAACTGAGCCACGGCAGCAAAATGATGATGATGATGATGTTGATGATGGTGATGATGAAACAATTATCCATTAAATGATGATGATGAATCATTATTTACTATCACCATCACAATCATCATCACCATCACCATTACCATTTCTATTTCCACAAACAGGGTTGCACTCATAGGCCAGAAAAAAATTTCCTGACCTTTCCCTGACTTTTCAACAGCTAAAACCCATTTTCACTGACCTTCTAGCTAGAGAAATGGCACTGTCCCGAATTCAGTTTCAAAAATGTTAGTTTTACAGTTAGAAGAAGGGACCGATTATTTTATAGTGTATAATTGTACTTTTCACAAAGTTTGTGTTTTGCCGAGAGTACGAGTGCTGTCTGCGGACCAAACACACTTCGGATATTTCTTGATTTTTTTAAAAAAAATAGATTTTCCCTGTCTCAAATCAAAATTCCCTGACCTTGAGGAAAAATCGTTTTTCCCTGACTTTTCCCTGACCCCTGGAAACCCTGACAAATCAATATTACTATTTCCACTGGCTACATGATATCCGTAAGGCAACTACCCGTCACAAAATTAAAAACACACTCTGAGTACAATCGTCAGAACACCTTTTCAACGCCTTCCACCAAATTTTGAAAACAAAATCATGGGAGAACAGTGTAACTAGCCATAGATAGCAAAGAGGGAGTACTCACAAGCTTCCGAGATATACGACAACTACATAAACAAATGAAACCTTATTTACTCTTGTTTCTGATGAAACTGGTCAGGGTCCTAAAGAGTACATTGATAATTACCCAAAAAAGAAATACGAAACTTTTTTAACACCTCTGAAACTTTGAAAGTTCTAAAAGTCTTTGCAATATAACGGTTGTGAATATGTTACCTGAGTAAAGATGTCCCAACTGTAACGTTTTCACCAACGGTATCGCTGTAGGAAAGCGGTTTAAACACAGGTGGGTTATCATTATAATCCTGTATATGGATCACAACCTTCGCCACATCGGAATAGGGTGGGATTCCTTGATCTTTTGCCTCCACTCTGAAGTGGTAACGCTTCTTTCCTTCATAATCCAACCTATGGGCTACTTTTAACACGCCTGTATCTTCTAACAAACGAAACATGTTGTGTTTCCGCCAGTGGACAATTCTGTATCGTAGCTGGGCGTTTGTACCGGTGTCTTTGTCAAAAGCTCGCAGGACCAGCACAGGAAATCCAATGGGAACACTTTCCGATACATTTGCATTGAAAACGCGTTTGGTGAACTTTGGTTTCTGGTCATTTGCATCTGTGACCTGAATTCTCACAGAAACTTTGCCTGTTAGTGGTGTTTTGCCATTGTCTGTTGCCTTGACAACCACCTATTCAAAACATTAAGACTAAATTATTGCCAAAATCTCACAAGGTGTACATAGATATCTGAATATTGATATCGGAGTTTTTCCGATAATAGTTTGGCATGTATAAGACCCACAATCCACAGCAGGCAAAACAACCCAGCATTTGCGTAGCCGTTCGGAGAAACAAACATGCAATAGCAAAGCTTATTATTAGAGATTTGACGACCAATACCAAGTCCGTGACTTCAAACTTTTACATTCTAGTGGTATTTTTCAACATTTATATCAGCTGAAACGCAGGCAAGTTTGCGTCTCTGACCTCAATGCGTTTGGGTGAAATGCAAACCCTTGTCAACTGGTTAATTTTGACGTTATGTCCAATTTCGAAAATGACGAACACATATTTGAAGAATTACGTGATAATAACAATAACAATAACAATAACAATAACAATAACAATAACAGTAACAACAACAACAACAACAACAACAACAATAAAATTGGTCGGTTGACGTCTAACCGATCCCCCTTTCCTTTCCCTTGCTTCCCCCAAATATCACTCAGTGGCAGAATTTTGCTTGGGTTTTACAATATTGTTGCTGGGGGCGGGGATTTGAGGACAGGACTGTATCACACAGTTTACAATATTATTGGGGGACTTGAGGACAGAACTGTATCACACAGTTTACAATATTATTGGGGGACTTGAGGACAGGACTGTATCACACAGTTTACAATATTATTGGG
>JAOBYJ020729770.1:0-12969 GCA_025403565.2 Palythoa heliodiscus | reverse complement strand
ATGTCAAAAATCTGAAATAAAATCTGAAAAAATCTGAAATCTGAATTTCAGTTTTTATATCCATTACAGACCTTGGAGCAATACCATCCACTCTTTTGGGGATATGCCAGGCCTAGAACAAATCTAATGTTTGGGGTTATATAGTTTACATTGAGGGACTTTAGTACATAAATAGACATAAACTATTCTTCGACATAATTAATATGTTTAAGTTTCTGCTTATAGGGTCGTGCATCAAAGTAGAATTATAATAAAACGTTTGTTTGTAGACAGCAAACCAACAATGTGATGGCACAGACCCTTGTCAGCAGCAAAACCTACAGTTGAAGGAGGCAACTGGATGTTCCGAATTATTTGTGAATACAACATCTAATTCGTGCGGTTTTTCGTTTCTTTTCATACTTTTATAGCACTTTACACGTACTGGCCGGTCTTTTCTGGAACGTTTTACTGAAGAGGGAAGAATCATAGGCAAATATGAATAAAGTTATGCTGTCTTGAAATTGAAAGTGACTTTCAAATTCGTGATCGGCTAAATACCTTCAATATCGCGTATAAATGTCTCACAAAAGAATTTATACCCTCTTGTTAACGTAGTCTTGATTGGCACATTCTCTGAAGCAAATTTTTTCAACAAAGGAATTGCTTAACTTCGGTAAAAGTTCAAGATTTTGGTGCCAAAGAAGCGAAGAAATTTCTGTTCCTTCGGACGCCATTTTAATTTGGAGCTTACACGCGTGACCTCGTTTTCGTGTTGAAAATGGTGACGTCATTTCCAAGATGGTGGGCCGTGATTAAAGCGATTGCAAGACATTTCTCTATCCAATAAAACTTCAATGCTTTACACATTATTTTTTACATTCACTTCAACAATACACATTTTCTAATAACAAGCTTCAGAAGATTTGTTTCTAGATAAAAATCAGACCTCCTTGAGTTGAAGTTTTTGTTTTAAAATGTTATTAGCTCAAAAATATTTTAACAAACCGGCAATTTTTGTTATTTTTGAAGCTAAAAAAAGACTTTTTGCCCATTCCAGGATTTTCAAGGACTGCCACCCAAATTCAAAATCTTTCCAGGATTTTCATAGGCCTTAGCACCCCTGACTTTGTATTGTCAGGGTTCCATTGAGAGAATTTTTTTTAAAAAAACTCTAAATATTTGCATTTTTAATTAGAATCAGTTTATGAGTGTCAATGTTGTGTAAGTGTGTGCTGATAATTAAGCAACAGCTATTGCAAGTATGAAGTCATTACACAAATCACTAAAAGCTGACACAGAAAAAACCTTTAGGGGTCACGATGACCCTACCTACAGATCCTCCAGCAATGGAGGAGACCTTACAAGACTAGTTACATAGTGGCTGTTTTCTCCTGGGGGAACCTTCTCAGTTGATGTTTTCAATCCGTGGCATACAAAATGATTACCTCATCTTCTACATGAAGCAAACATTTCAGCAATTTGTTTTAGCAGTGTCGCTAAAACAAGACAGAGTTACTGCAACATTTTATTCATTTAAAAACATTTCTTAACAGCTTAAGCTAATTCTCAATACAATGGGAAAATCAAATATATGGAAAGGAAAGCAATCTTACATCTTGTGAAAGGTAAACACAAATCATTTTCATAATACGAGAATTCAAAATAAAAACCATTATGTCAGCCCAAACAATGAACACTACATCTTGCAGGATGACGGTTTCATAATTTTTCTGGTCTGTCATTTTTACACGTCAAGACAACTTGAGGAAGAGCATAAACCATTCATATATGCACTAAAATTTTTCTTGCCTTGCAAGTCACTGTACAAGCTACATTCCATTAACAGCTTTGTCTGTAATTGCTTGAAAGAGTTCAAATGACTCTTTTCGGCCTGTCAGTGCTCCTAATTCTAATTCAGTCATCGCGTACTCAAAAGAATCTTTGTAATCTGACTCATCTTAGGCTTCCACAAGATGCAAGGAAACATCAAAACCAACGCTGCACCCTGTACCTTGCAAATAAGTTTGGAAACCCCCCCCCCCACACACACACACACACACACCATGGAACTCTGGTATCAAATACAGAGAATCCGGCCTGCCACTCACCATGTCAAATCTAGGTTTCCTTATATAATGACTGTCCCAGGTATCCTTTACTTCATCAAGCTCAACTTGAATTATCTTCGCAAAGCAGAACCACAAACACTCCCTGTGAAGAGGATTAGCCATCGATCATATCCTCGAAAAAAGACATCCAACAAGATGCCAAGTTTTTTCTTAAATAGCTCCACCATCCCTCTATCCATTGGTTGCGCGGTGATGGTACAATATTTTCCAGCCATAATGTTGTTTTCTGTGCCCAAGTCGGTAAGAAGCTCACGAGGACATCCTCCGTGCTCACGAACCGCATCCAGATAATAGGCACCTATGTTATCTGGTAGGTTGTTCAAACGTGTGACGTACAACCATATTACCTTCCTGCTATAATTATCAATACAACCGTGTATTGGGAAGCCATAGGGCTTCAATTTATCGTAGCCGTCCGCGTGCCATACCTGATTCGGACCAGCACAGGTATGCTCCCGTCGTCGCAGCTTATGTGCTCTTCTCGCTTTAACTCCATCGGGGTCTATGACACGAGCGATTTCTTCAACTACACTTCTAGGAACTTGCATTTTCTTGCGCCCAAGAGCATGCCAAACAGCCCGGTAGCCATACTCACTTCCGGGGCCATTTTTGATTTTCAACATGGCGTTTGTAATTGACTCGGGATCGAATTCTACCTTTCTCTTGCAAAGCTTGTATTCTTTAGCTTTCTCTTTAAAGTACTAAGACTGATATTCACGTTATGCCGCGTTTTTGACATGTAGAGGCTTTCCTTATATTCGCAACCTTTAGAGAAAAGTGCCTCGATCAGCGCTTTCGTATCATCATTCTCATCTGCCATTTTGAGATGTGCGAGCTAAAATTGGTGCACTGGGCCGTGGTACGTTTCTTAGAAACAATCCGCTGACACAATGCATTAAGGTCGCCGAATAGAAACAAAAAATGCTGTGCACTCCTGTGCACTGCTGTGAGCAAAAGGAGCAATAGCTGAAATTGAAGTAGCCGTGAGCAAGTTGAAATAGCCGTGCGTAAATTGAAATAGCCATGCGCAAATTGAAATAGCCGTGAGCAGATTGAATTAGCCGTTATCAAATTGAAATTGCCGTGAGCGAAATGAAGTAGCCGTGAGAAAATTGAATTAGCCATCAGCAAATTGAAATAGCCGTGAGCGAAATGAAATAGCCGCGAGGAAATTGAATTAGCCGTCAGCAAATTGAAATAGCCGTGACGGCGAAATTAATTAGCCGTGTGAAAATTGAAATAGCCGTGAGCAAAATGAAATAGCCGTGAGCAAAGTTGAAATAGTCGTGAGTAAAGTTGAAATAGCCCTGAGCATTGTTGCTCATTGCCATTAGATTCGACTGGTTGTATACATAAAGAAGTTTAGTGTAATATTTTAAAGGAAAAATTATTAATTTTCGTTTCTTTGATAATATTTTTTTCAGATGGATTTTGATTGTTTCATGCGATTATTCGACCGCTATATATCGATATATTGCCTAATTTCCGGTTTGCTTTAAAAAACTAGAACACAAAAACAAAATAATTACTAATCTAAAATTGTTTATGGGTTTATCGCATACCTGTGTCAAGCATTTTCAGCACTTGTTCTTGTTGGCTATTTCTTACAACTTCTTCTCCTCGTTTTATTTTATCATATAAACGAGCGTCCTCTTCTTTGGCCACGTTCCTTTTCTCTTCCTCTGTCCACTTGAAACAGCTAAAAATCCACTTGCCCCAGCCTCGTTATTTGATCCCTGGGTGGACTGCACAAATTGCTGCTGAAGTTGGAGTACAGGCGACGCGGACAACCTGGATGTCAACTTCTAGAATTACATTTACTGTAAAAAGAGAAAAAAATTAAGCATCAAACAGTATTACTTAAATCTCAATGCCAAAAAAACACAGCCCCTGAAAGCAATGAAAGTATTATCTAGTCTTTAGATACAAATTAAAATGTTCTGTTACATATAAGTTATTATTTACTCACTTTGTAATCCTTGTTTGTCTGGTTCTTCAAGGATTTTTTGTAAAGCATGCTCCCAAGCCTCCTGAGTTCTGACGCTAAAACTTTCCATTCAACCAACACACTTACTCGCTCGCGCGAAGGAGATGTTCGGGTCCTCGCTAAGGCCCTTGTCAATTGATAATTGTTTGACGTGGGTGTGCGACATGGCATGCTTTTTAAAATCATTAAATAACCCGTGCTTGCTTTTAGTTATTGGCAAAATAAATTTTTCTTTTGTGTATAACTTTTTGAGCTACACTGCCTTCGTCGGCTGACGCGAAGAAAGATGTCACAACTCGGACGTCAACAGTAATGTCGCTTTCCATCGCCATTCACGAAGCAATTCAGTACTCGGTGTGATGGAACGTAACCCTATTCCCATGCATTCCTTGTTGCACTAGGCTTTCAAAGACAAGACGCATCAATACAATACAATCTAATTACTGTTTCTAACTTCAAAAATTATCCAGATATTCTGTCAATTGTTGTTTATGGATAAAGTACGGTGGCTCAAAACACAAAAACAATTTCCACAACACAAAAACAAATCCCCATAACACAAAAACAAATTCCACAACACAAGAACAAATCCCCACAACACAAAAACGAATTCCACAACACAAAAACAAATTCTACAACAAGAAAACAAATTCCACAACAAGAAAAGAAATTCCACAAAACGAAAACAAATCCCGCAACATAAAAACAAATCCCACAACACAAAAACAAAACTCACAACGCAAAAACAAATCCCACAACACAAAAACAAATCTCACAACACAAAAGGCTAGGTTCTTCATGTGAGCAGTTTTATTACGGTCCCAGTGAACACATCAAGCACATCATTTGTACAAAATGATTATCCAGCAGTCTATCTTTTTGATGCTACTACTTCAGATAAATGTTTGCGAGGGGCTTCCAGACTGCCTCTGCACAATCAATTTTGATTCAGTGGAAGAATACGTAGCATCGTACTGGAAAGCGGGATACCGCTATTCAACTATAGTCATGTTTCTTTCGGTGTTTCACGGAATTTTTAGGAATTTGAGGCAACTTAAATATGTCATTAACAAGAAGCTGGGGTTACAAAGGAGATGTTTACCGTCACCAATGGCTGATATTCGACGAGCTATCGCTTGTGAGCTTCGTGGTTCGGGTAGACTTCTTGGTTGTCGATCTATGACCAGAAGGCTTCAAAAACAGCACAATCTGTCTGTTGGAATGCATGTGGTGAGGGAATTTTTGAAGAACATGGATCCGAATGGCGTCTCTCAACGAAGACGGCGCCGACTAGAAAGAAGAACGTACAGATGCCCTGAACCAAACGCTGTATGGCATATAGACGGATATGATAAGTTAGCCCGTTATGGGTTTCAGATAAGTGGTTGCATTGATGGGTACTCTAGAAGAATTATGTTTCTTCAGGTTGCTGCCACTAAACACGATCCTTCTGTGATTGCATTCTATTACTTAAATTGCGTGAAGCAAATTCAAGGATGCCCGAGACTCGTCCAAACCGATTGTGGGACAGAAAATGTTCTACTGGCTGCTATGCAAGGTGTTTTCTGCAGGAATGCAACTCATCCTTATTCAGGACCTAATAGCCATAGATATGGCACTTCCACTTCGAATCAGCGCATTGAAGCGAGGTGGTCTCATTACCGAAAACGCAACAGTGAATGGTGGATTGATTTGTTTAAACACTTGGTTGCTTATGGTTGTTTTGAGCCTGGTAATTTTATACATGTTTGCTGTCTGTAGTTTTCTTTCATGGCTTTGATTCAGAAAGAGTTAAACATTGTGGCAAGTGAGTGGAACAGTCACCGGATTCGCAAAAGCAGCATGGCTGAGTGTCCCTCTGGGGTACCTGATGAGTTCTATTTCTTATCAGAGTTATCAGGCAAGTCACATACTTTTTTATGTTGGGGGTGAAGAGAAATAATTCAAAAACTTAATTACAAAAAGAAATTATTAAAAATAGTGAATAATGGTGGAATAATGGACAATAAGTATCTTTTAATACTTTTTACATTTTAAAGCCAATTATATTATTCAAAAAAACTTCGAGATATAAAACAAACGACTTGAATCTTTTAAAACATGTTTCGGCAGTTTTCCTTCTGCCATCCTCAGCAATTTGTAATGTAAAATAGCATAAATTACTGATGATGGTAGAGTAGGCAAACTAACGAAACATGTTTATTCCTCAAAGTTCAATTTGTTATCTTCTTGCTCTCAATAAGACTTTTTGCCTGTTTATGTTTGGAAAATATGATGGTCATAGTTTAAATGGCTCATGCTCTTGTGTGGCAAAAGGAAACATTCTCAAATGAAGAGTTTGAATTAAAGTAAGAGGGAGTAATTTATTGGCTTTGCCCCAGTTCATCTACTGAAACACTGGTTGAGGTGTTGAAATAATTGTACATATGGAATACAATAGATCTAGAGTGCCTAGCACGCAAATGATGTATATTTCTACTATTCGATTAGTATGGAGCACTGTGATTGGTTACGCTGTTGTTTTGCATGCTAATTGTGGCTATCACACAAACTTGTAACAACAACAACAGTAACTTTATTTTGCTCAGCCTAAGTTGACAAAAAACCTGAGGAAACAATTTTTCCCATGCTATATTTAATATGCAGGTGTTCAAGACAAAAAACATGGTCTTTCCCCAATGGATATCACATGGGCAGAGCAAAGGGTTGAGAAACCACCAATGATTGCTGATCCTGACTTTAGTGATTACCTTTTGCATGTGTTTGGTCATCTACAAATGCCACCTGACTGGGAAGAAGCTATGGGACTATACTTTTATCTGATAAATGTATCTCAATAAGGTTTTCATTGACAGTGGCAACCAAACAACAGCATTTACTGATCACAATTATCTGTATAGAATAAAATTAATACAGAATGATGTACTTGTGAATTGGAAATAGGAATGTCAAAATTCTCTTGTATCATAGCTTCCAAATGTTGTACAGGGTAAGAAACTGAAACTTACAGTGACATTTTCACTGTATTGTTGCAAAACTATACAAGCAGTTATATATTACAATTTCAGATCATCCTCTAAAACTGTCAAATGTTCAGTTCAACTTCAAAAAATTGCAAACACAAATTCCTTTAAATCTGGCCAAACCCTTGGCACCCATGAAAACTCTCCAGCAACAACTCTTCCACCTTACTGTATGTCTCAACGTTTCTTGGGATAAATAATTGCAAGGCACATGTTGAGGCATAAGGATAACGCCTCTCACCGGTCACTTGAGAAAAAAACTCAATCGCTATTTTCTTTTCAAATCCACAAGGAGATATTTCATTTGTGCCAGTGATAAACTGAAGGATGTCTTGGGCCCTGATAGGAACAGTTTCCATTTCAACATTGTCCAAAAATTTCTCCAGCCACATGATTGAAATTTCTTCCCCTTCTCTGTTATTGCTGCCAACGGGAGAAAATAATATAGAATGAAGCTCTCTCAGCTCTTTGACACCAAATGCATGAGGTGGGTCAGTAAACAGGGGTTTGAACACAAAAGGGTTTTCACAAATTTTTTCATGCAGGACCTTATTAGACTGCAAACCCTCTGCAAACTGGTCCAGAGCTGCCTTGCATCTGTGAATTAATGTATATTCACAAATCATTTTGATGACATGTGCCTTTTCATTGAATGACCAGGCTAGCTTGGAAATATAAACTTAACTTTGCTATGGTATCTGCAAACTCCACCTCTCCTGCAGATTGTATCTGTTAATTAAATGTAGCACATCAAAGTTAAACTTGATAAAAAAAACGAACACTTATGACTGTCACACACTGTATTATATAATATTAAGTTTATATTAATTAGAGTTATGCAGTGACTGTTAAAACTTTAAATGAATTATGCAATGAAAAATAACTATTATAACAAATAATACAGGAGCAAACAAATACTATAAACATGTTTAACTGCCTATTATACATAAAAATATAAACATAACTACACATAGAAAATTGTGATCAGTATGAAAGCAGCTGTAACACTATAACACATAGAATGCAATAGTGCAGACTTCCTCATACTGTATTAACTATTAACTATACATGTTCTAAGGTCTGGTATGGAATTCTGGTCTTGCTCAAGACTCGGAAAAATTAGACAGCTATGTATTTAAATAAGGCATGTTTACTTATAAATTAATATTTAATTACAAGTTGGACTCCTACAAATTCTTTTTAGGCTGTGCTATGTTTCAAACTCCTTAACAAAGAACTAGTCTAATGAAATTTTAATTTTCCTTAATATATTGGAATACTGTACCTTTAGAACACATTCTCTAGCGTCTGGGTCAACTAGGTCATCAGCATTGGGGGAGCACCATTCTGGTGACCAACATCTGATTCCTGGACCTTCCTGCACAATGGACGATGCTACCATCCTCCCAGCTTGAAAGTAAGCTCTGTTTGAGAGCAATACAGGATTGCAGGTTAGGATTTTTCTTCCTACCTCTCCCTCAAGTACACCCGATGTTGCAGCAATGTTTTTCATCAAGAGTATAAAAAATTCGCGTCTTGGCCCCCCTCTCTATCAGTGGCTTCTTCGCCTAAGAAGTGTATATTGAAAGTTCTGAGAAGCTGGAAACTGCTCTTTGAAAAAGCTCTTAGTGCATCATTCCATATGTGCTTCCTCAGCACTCTTATAACCTGAAAATTGTCCCTGTCCAGCTGATTGTAACATTCTTTTACAATTGATTCCAGGGTATCCCTGCCAAACCAAACACAATTGATATTGGTCTGTAACTAGGAAATCATTGGTTTAAGAGAATCACTGATAAATGAAAATCAATCACATTATTTGCATAATTGTAAATTTATTTGATCAAAGTTTAACTGAATTAGCAATAGGACAAATATGATATATGGCTAATTCCCATTGTCATCATTATGCCCAGTCAAGTAATTAACTGCTCTGATTCTTATCTATTTGGGTACTATCATGTAGATTTTTAGAAAACAAATGTTCAACATTTTGTACCATTGGGCCTTGCGAAGTGATGGCAATGATCATGGCATGGCCTTTGTAGGGAATAAATTATAGTTTATATGTGGTCCTGTAGTGCTCGTAATTTGCACCCTCACTGTGCTCATGCAGGCACAGTTGCTGGGGCCATAAATAAAGTATATGCAGCCAGCCCTCCTGAAATCATGTTATTGTCCAACTGATGTCACACCTTGTGAAAAGTGAAAATGTTTAAACTACATTTTAATTTTATGGAAGTAATCATCGCACCACCATCCACTTATCCTGCACCGTATATGCTAATGGTATTTCCATAGACATACCTATCATTTTCATCACAGTAGTATTCCTTGTATTTCTCCTCAAGAGCCCTTCTCAATTCTTCATCATCTTCAGATGAAGTTTCATCTTCGGCACAAACAATATTTAGGTTACAATAAGCATTGTAGCAGTCACTAGCACTTGCTTCAGCTAAAGTGACTTGCTCATCTTGCTGAACACACTTTTCAGATTGCTGATTGCACAGCTCAACCGTAAGATCAGCTGATGTTAATGGCTGAGACTCAGTTGGTGTTATGGTGGTACAACTGCCAGAATCACAGAGGCATCGATCTTTGAAGATCACTTCATTTGATGAGTTAAGGGTCTAAAATAAAGACAGTTTCTCGTTAGTATACCGTTAGTAAAAGGAAATTGTAAAATAATGCTGTAATACTTTTTCATGTGATTTAATTCTATATTAAGTATAAGGCTGTTTTTAAACAAAGAAATGTAGTATAAAAGTCTAATAATATTTGGAATGCTGAACTTTCCTTCATGTTAATAACAATAATCAATTCATCTATTGGTGTTTAAAGAGACACCGCCATGCAGTTTATATTATTTACATATTTTAACTTTTATCTAATTAGTTGTGAACCCTCCTTAAAATCATCAGAGGCATATCTTTCTTTAAAGAATAATGATAATAATTATAAACAATAATAATCATGGTATTAAATAAATATAATAATAATTATAAATATTATTATGATATTCACCTGAAAAGCGTGTTTATCAGGAAATTTCCATGGAGTTGTATTGCATTAGAAAGTATAAAAATACAGTTAGTATTGTTTTCGGAACAAAACATTGCAAAGGAAGTAGCAGTCATGATTAAAGTCACTAAAATTCTGAATGCCATTTTCATGCATGACAATTTTGTTGGTATTAAAGAACATATACCTTGTCATTATCCTCCTCTTCAGAAACGTATTGATCTCTACGATCTTCACCATTGCTAGCTGTAAAGGGAAATAAATAAGAATTGTTTAGGGATATGTCGAGCTATATTGACCCATTCAAGACCTGTTTATAGGAGATTGTTGGCTGGATAAATTTTGCTAGCAGGGAATGTTAGTATTTAAATTAAGTAAAATCATATTTAAGAATTACCTTATTTGGTCGAGTGAGCACCCACCACTAGTAAATCAGTAAAACTCTGATCCAAGTTTTGGGGTGGGCATTTAATCGAGCACGGGTGCTTACTTGATATAGTACTGTAACTCATAGACATGATGGAAATAATATTAGTGTAGTTATTAACTCAGTTAAGCGTTTAATTTAAGTTCTGGTAAAGAACCAACCATCATAATCATCTTTTCTGCACAAGTACAAGTTCAAACAATGGTAGTTCCTTCCAAGAGACTCCTTATACTTTTCTACAGTAAACTGCTCTTGTGTTCTAGGCAGGTACAGGACAACATCGAAATCTGGATATAGAAGAAGCCATTCAGTATTGTTTTCTTTTCGCAATGCCCTGTTATGGGCAAAGTGTTTTTCCAATGCCAGCCGTTTCACCGTTATATCTGTAGCTGTTTTTCTGACACTGATAGGAAACATTGAATCTCTTTATCTTCAGACGGCAGCTGCTTGCTTCATTATTTGTGAGGTCGAAAAGATCAACATTAATCTGCGAAAAGAAGATTATATTTTTAATTCAACTAAAAATCTATAAAAGTAATTATTAACAAACATAAGTGATTTCTAGTACCTTTAGAGAAAAAATATAAATAACTAATTTATATTTTATATTATATTAGCAAGAGACTTTTGCAATACCTAGTTTTTGGGATAAAATGTATACACAGGCTAGTGGTAATAGATAAAATTTTGGTAACAGAATGATGACATTTTAATGTCTGCATTTAAAATTAATACTGTCTAGGTATATTTTGCCTATTTATTTTAATCTGCAGAAGATATATTTTCATGATTAATTTGGCCTACATATTGTACATTGCACGTGTACAATTTCAGAGTTATTTCATATCTCTAAATAAATCAATGTATTAAATCATTCTCAAATTAGATATTATGGGAGCTGACATAAATTTTATATTTAAGAGATACACATGTTTCAATACTTAAACTAATACTGCTCGTATTGTTTTTTTGTAAATTCTCCCAACTTAAAATACAAAAGCATTCTTTCACCCACACCAACATTGGAACTTTGGAAACTATGGAATAAAATAGCTCACTGATTAAAAAGCCTTTCAAGAGTCAACTTTAAAAATGAATTTCAGCAGCTTCTCCTACATAATTTAAAGAAAGAGTATCATATTCAAATCTCCATGCTTTCATTAAAATAATTACAATTGAGGAGGCAGCGTGGCTGAGTGGTTAGGGTACTGGATTTGGATGCGGATGATCTGGTTTCAAATCCCATTATGACCACTGGTTGGATTTGTCTCAGTTAATTGCACGTGTAACCCAACAGTCAAGTCCTCCACCGTCCACGCTTTGTAAATAGCCAACTGGTCAGCCTCATGCCAGTTGGGATTCTTAACTAAGTAGTTTAAGCTTAAACAGTGGCATGCCTGGAAATTAACTTCTAGCTAAGTGCATTGACCGCTCTTAAAATAATTTGTATTTTTACGATACAATATTCTGTAATAACTCTATGAAAGTTCCTTTTTGTCCAGACGTTAGTGTAATTCATTTTATATACAGATATATAGTTCACTTGAATATATTTGCAACTTATCTTAATTCATCTAACACCATCCCCAATTAACTTTTGCTATTTGTATTTAACTTTGTATTTAAACTCGATAAAGATATGTGTGTAACCAAATTTTATATTATTTATGGGATTTTCAAAAATCTTGGACACACTAACCTTGACTGTGTATTCCTTCTTTTGAGTTAGCTTTGGTCGAAACTTGCTTGACCTTTCATTTTGTTTAATTTTTTTCACAGCTTGAAACTGTAAATCGTGGTCTGAATCTGGCAACTCAGTTTTGCCTCGTCTATTCATGAATGTTTGAAAAGTAATAGGCAACTTGGTTTGCAATTGGGCAGCTTGATCATTTGCAGATAGTTCTCGATTTGCCAAACTTTCTCCACAGTTGGAACAGAAATGTGCTCCATCAACAACATTAAACCCACATTTGTGACAAAACATCTAGAAAAAAGTTATAAATATCAGAGTATTTAACAAAGCTGATGTGTTACTGACAACTACATGTGATAATGCCAGTACCAGTGGGTTTCAATTATAATTATTAATATTGCTGGAATCAAGTTTCTAATAACAATGTTATACGAAGCTAAAAATTTTTAGGTACTGGTAAAAGCCGTTTGTACCTGTATAACAAAACACAAAAGCATTATCTTAAAGTTAAAATTAATATTTAAAAATAGTGGTTACTACATTATATATGTTGCACTTAATTTTTGATTTCAGTTAAATTTTATTTTTAACTAATTAAATTTTTCTAACTAGTTAATTTTTCTAACTAGTCAATTTTTTTTTCTAACTAGTTAAATTGGCGATCGAGTCTTCCCATGTTATCATATTAAGCCCCGCGCAAACGGTTT
>JAOBYJ020728672.1:0-12970 GCA_025403565.2 Palythoa heliodiscus | reverse complement strand
CAGTACCACCAGGTACGAGTATTCAGTACCACCAGGTACGAGTATTCAGTACCACCAGGTACGAGTATTCAGTACCACCAGGTACGAGTATTCAGTACCACCAGGTACGAGTATTCAGTACCACCAGGTACGAGTATTCAGTACCACCAGGTACGAGTATTCAGCACCACCAGGTACGAGTATTCAGTACCATCAGGTACGAGTATTCAGTACCATCAGGCACGAGTATTCAGTACTACCAGGTACGAGTATTCAGTACCATCAGGTACGAGTATTCAGCACCACCAGGTACGAGTATTCAGTACCATCAGGTACGAGTATTCAGTACCACCAGGTACGAGTATTCAGCACCACCAGGTACGAATATTTCAGGGGTTTCAAATGTCCGGCTTTAGACATAAATGTATATCAGCTGCTAGCGGCGCGGAACTCGATCGATCAAGAGTCTTTCATTGAACCATCTGCAAAGTTACTGGAATAAAAATTCTACGAGCGAAGCGAGCAATGGTGCTGAAAAAAATTACAATTATCAATAATTCATAAAAAATTGAGCTTTCTCTGCCTTTTTGTTTACGAGAAATTTAACCTAGTTCCCAGGGCCTTTACTCGAGACCCTGGAAATGGGGATGCGAGAATGTTGCTTGAGCACAAATTTTTCAGCTTGGTAACACTTGAAGGAATCAGTTTTCGTTTAAGATTACATACAATATATGACGCGTTAATTGAGATTGAGTGAACCAATCGTGAAAACACAAATTTTGAGGTTCAATATTCTATATATTTATAAAAGTTCTTTTATATTTAGTATGTGCGTTTTCGAGCACTTAATCTAAACATCGTATTTATTGCTTGCAGTACAAGAAAGACCATCATCGGGGTTGAACGCAACGAGTCATCCCGCACCACCACCCTCCCCAAACCAGTTTCCTTCTCCTCCTCCCCAGCGTGCTCCTCAAGGTCTACCCCCACCCCCTTCCCCTGTACAAGGACCCTCTACCCCTCTATCACCACCTACTCCAATGCAACCACCTTCTTCCCCTCCTTTAACATCACGACCTCCTCCCCCTCCTCAAATACCACCACCCCCGTCCTCTTCCTCGATACCACCACCTCCTTCCCCTCCTCCAATACCACCACCTCCGCCCCCTTCCTCCATACAACCACTTCCTCCCCCTCCTCCAATGTCACAACCCCCGCCCCCTTCCTCTACACAACCACCTCCTCCCCCTCCTCCAAAATCATCACCCCCATCCCCTTCCTCGACACCTTCCCCTTCAACGCTACCTCCGTGTCAACCGGAAACCTGTTCAAATCCTCCTTGTGAATCGTCTTCTTGTGAGCAAGGTAAGAGCACGTTACGAGCACTAGGAGTGCATAAGCTCTTGATTGCTTTCAAATGTTTTATAATAATGTTTTAATTAGGTCTAGTTTTTGTATCACATAGCATTATGAAGCTATTTTGTCAAGCTGTGTTCGTAGTTGTATCTCAGCTCATTTGAGCAATACTAACTTGATGCGTTGTTAAAGCCATAAACGTAAAAACAAATATATAACAGCAATAGTGAATGTTATGCATAATCGTAATAAGTTTTAACCACAAGTGTAACAAACGTCGGGCTCACCATAAACGTAGAAAAATCACGGTTTGCGTGTTGCATTTGTTTGCGTACAAAACGTTTTGGCTGCTGTGGTAACAGTCTTCATTTTGAAGAAAGTCAGCAAAAAATGTTGCTACGCGTGCCAATAAAAACCTCAAAATTACAATTTGTACATTTTTTATTTGGTTCTCAAAAAAGTTTTCATAATTCGCTGTTTCAAATTAATACTCGAAACTAGTGAACTGCGATTTTTGTCCTCAAAGCACGCCTCATCACTTACCTTTGTCAGTTTCTCTCACAAAATCCTTCTGCTTGTACAATAAATGGTCATTTTTGATATAATGCTTAAACGAGTAGTCATTTTAAACATGAGCTTCTTTGAATAAAATAATCAATCAAATTTCCGTCTCAAACAAATGACATAATAAAACAGTTAACTTAATGGACGACTAAAGCCTTTAAATGGTAACCTTCTTTGAACCTTTCCATTACCTTGAATATTATCCGTCTTTGAACCTTGTTATTTTAAATGGTAATCTTCTTTGAATTTTTATATCTTTTAATTCTTTTAAATGTTAACCTTCTTTGAACCTTCTCATTGCTTTAATGGTAACCTTCTTAAACCCTTTCATTACTTAAAATGGTAACCTTCTTTAAACCTTATCATTTCTCTAAATCGTAACGTTCTTTGAACCTCCTCATTGCTTTAAACTGTAACCTTCAAGATTTGAAACTTTTTCTTTCTTAATATGGTAACCTTCTTTGAACCTTATCATTATTTTAAAAAGTAGCCTTCTTTGAACTATTTTGTTTTTTTAAATGGTAACCTTCTTTAAACTTTCTTATTACTTTAAATGGTA
The DNA here is from genome assembly GCA_025403565.2 of Palythoa heliodiscus. Lineage (NCBI taxonomy): Eukaryota > Metazoa > Cnidaria > Anthozoa > Zoantharia > Sphenopidae > Palythoa > Palythoa heliodiscus. Next base: position 10,512 of record JAOBYJ020728672.1, on the reverse strand, counting down.
ACCTTCTTTGAGCCTTTTTGTCTCTTTAAATGGTAAGCTTCTTTAAACTTTCTTATTGCTCTAATGGTAACCTTCTTTGAACCTTTTTTTAAATGCTAACCCTCTTTAAACCTTGACATTAGTTTGCATGGTAACCTTCTTTGAAACTTTTGTTACTTTAAATGACCTTTTTTGAACCTTGTTATTACCTTAGATGGTATCCTTTAAACCCTTTTATCACTTTAAATAAATATTTTCTAGGATCTTTTTTTATTCGTTTAAATGGTAACTTTCCTTAAACCTTTTTATTACCAGGAACAAGTTCAACACATTACCATTTGCATGTACACAATAACCCGGCTCATGAAGGTACGAACAACAAGCTGAGATTTGAATCCAAATAACCCAAAGCGTCCACTTTGTTTTTGTTTGATTTTTTGAGTTAAACCTTTTTCATTTTTCCTAGGTTTTCTCCTTTAGCTTAAACTCCAACTCCCTCCCCGGTCATTCTATTTCTCTTCTTTTTATTTTTTCCACCTCGTTTTAATTCTGCGTGCTTTAACATTTTGTTTCAAGAGCTCCTTAATCTCAAGTTGTTTCTTTCGTGTATGGCGTGTTTTCTCTTGTTCTCTTCTTTTTAATTATCGTTTCCTTTCCGTCGACACGTTATTTATTATACTTCTTCAGCGCGGATAGAGGCGAAAAATATTTCTTATACATTTACAAACAAGACCTTTGGTGAAAAAATAAAATTTTCTTTACAGTAGCTGGAACATATCATTCATCTTTGTATTTTTTGTTTATTTTAAACTTGTATTTAAGTGCTGTATTGGTAATTCATCGTTCAAGTGTATGTTCGTAAACGTAAACAGACCAAACATAAAAAAAATTAGGTCTTCCATTTTAAAAAATCTCGGTCCAGATTGCTAAATTCGGATCGCCCAGTTTTCTGATGGATAGAAAATGTAATGTCGATTGGGCAAAAACAAAGTCGAGATTGCTACATTGGCAAGACATAGTTTTGGCACCGTATAACATCTACTCTCTAGGGCGGATTGATGAGATTATAGTCCGCAACGGATGAAATCGTGGAATGTTTTGTGCAAAAAATAACCTCGGTGTATTTGATGTGTCTAGGCACTGAGTTTGTTGTTTTTAATCCCTACATAACTTGTCTAGCAATATCTCAATTTAGTATTTACCAAAGCAACCGATATCCATTTTCGCGAGCTCTGAATGGCTCCCGTAGCTCGCGATATCCACGACTATTAGTTGATTTTGCGGCGGAGGTATATATCCACCACTATGCACCTCCCCTTCGGGGGATAGTTGTTAATTATAAGATATAAAAGATACCTCATTTAACCCGAATGGCATGCTTTGTGTCTCAATCGCTATTACTGTCTTAAGCTTAACTTAAAATAAGGGAAAAACAGTATTTTACAATACAACTGTAAGCAATGCTTCAAGCAGCGTTAAGAAATATCAAAAAATATGTTAAATTTTGCTAAATTCATTCTTTTTACCTAACAAATGGCCTGATTCTATGCCCAGGAAACCTTTGTGCATATATAAAAGGCGATACATTGAAATCTGCTAACACAAAATTTTTAGCCATTAAAAAGCTTTTTGTACTCCGGGAGAAATTTAAAGCATTCATGGTTGCTTGGCGACTTCGCTCGGATGTTCGGTTTGAGCAAATCATCCTATTTGTCAGTACAAGGTTTAGAATCTGGAGTTTTTCTTGGGCCATGGATATCAGAACATTTTCAAGGTAAGAAATCTTTCAGACCATATGATAATACATAAAAGATATGATGTTGTTTTATTTTCTATCTTCAGTTTTAGAACTAAGTTTTCCAGAGCATAACCGAATTCAAATTTATTTGAATCCGTGCTCAAAAAGTTCAGTTGGATTGGGCAATCTGAAAAACAACTTGTAAACGTAATTTTACTTCCAAATGTTATCATTTATTTTAGTCCCAAATTATCTTAATTTTCATTTACTGATTTAAGTTTTCTTCTCTTAAGTACTAGCACACTTTTTTTGTTCATTCTAACACCTTGAACGTATTTTTCCTTTCAGGAAACTGCTCGCACCAGTGTCAAACTCACTGTACTCCCGGATGTCCAGAATACTGTCTTGGGTGCAACAATGTACTCAAAAGAAGTGCATCTTAGTTTTTCCACAAAATCTGCCCAATGAAAAAGGAAAAACAATATTTGCATTACATGTAACATGATGGTCGCATAGAGGCCTGATGTGTCACCAGGCAAAGTTGGTGCCGTACTTTACGGAATTTTTTGATTAACGACTAAACAAGATCACAGGTTAACCCCAGACGGGCAGCGGAACAAAGCCATCTAATTTTAGTAGAAAGATAACTCAAAATAAATATGAAAAAAGATGACCTAGCTCATCATTTAAACATCCCAATATAAAATAATTAACTGACAGCTTATAATTTAAGCGGGTTGATAAAGAACATCAAAAAATACGCTTATGTTTTGCCTGTCCTTTGAAACCAAGCACATCTATTGGAAATAAAATACTTCAAACAGTGTCTGGCTTTGTTTTCAGAGTTGTTCCTTTAAACTAATGTGAAAATATAATTAAAACCTTTGCATAAAACTGAAAAATACGTTGAAATAGGCTGCCTGAAAGCCACAAAATTAATCAAGTTTTGAAGACCTAAGATGTTAAAATCTTATCACCCTGGTTCAAGTTATTCCTTTTTAGGCGCCTTTGCACATAATCGTAAACGTGTTCCGTTTTTTCAAAAATTTTCAAAAACCGTTCTTGATGAAGGCTGTTACGTCGATAAAAGAAAATGGAAGGTGTGTGAGGGCGTCGTAAAAGTCGAATCTCTGTTCCTTTTTCTTTTTTATGCTAATATGAAATCACCATTTTTAAAAGTTTGAAATCGAGACCCTACTTACTATTTCTTTACTACCTCGATCAAGGCTTGTTTAATTAACTCTTGATTGAGTTCAAGTGATACTATAGCCGATCTCACTTTTGCTGTTTTTATGTTTTTAAATCACGAAAATTTATAAACAAGTTCCAATAAAAAGCTGAAATAAAATCTTTTTAACTTTTAAAACGCAGATGAATGCAGGCTGCTGCATCAAAAACTTTATTGTCAAAGGCAAAATGTCGCCGGTTAAGTTTTTGTTAGCACATATTAATGATATTTGTTAAAAAATACCTAAGAAGTTCATAAATGTTTTCAGGTAGAAGCGGTTGTAAAAAGCATAATAAAAATGTGCTTTGCGATAATGCTTTTTTCATCGAGCAAAGAATTGCCAAATGTTAGAGTATTGAAAGAGTATGAAAGGTAAAGGGCGTTATATATTGTAAAATTGTTTTCTAGCATTTATTTCTTTAATTGCATAAAGAATAAGAGAATTGAAAAATTTAATTGCTTTTATCGAGGGTTGTTAGAGCCAATATATCTTTTTGAGATGAGGTCATCTTGTGAACGCTTACTTGCGAGAGAGAGCAGGTGGTGTAATGATAAAGGAAATTGCCCACAACTGGTACTACTAACTGTCCTACCAGATTATGTTTTCGTGAACGAAGAGTATCTTTTTCATGTATCCCTTTAATGGGATATCCTTGCCGTCATGCGGGTGCTAGTCTTGGCTGGCCTGTTTTTTATACTTCAAGCCGCCCATACAGACAAGAAAGCACGTGGTGAAGTAAAGGAAAATATTGCTGATGGGTCGCGTCAAAGAAATACTGGTAAGTTAACTATGGTTACTTTAATTCTGAATTTGTTGTGTTCAGAAGAAAGGAGGAATAACATTAAGGTCTAATCAATGTTTGTAACTATAGAAAAGGGAAGCAAAGCCTATTTTTTGAAACACTAGAATACAGTTGCGTATTTGTCAAAATATATGCTTTGAAGCCAAAATAGCTTAGTCTACAATTTTGACGACTATGAATACTTAAATATTTTAGATGTCAAGAATCGATTAAAAACTTGCAAGTAAAATGTCAATCGTTTTCAATTTCTGGAGGTGGAGTACAGTGGGTAAGGTATTTCAAATGGTGCTTGATAAAACGGGAAAACCCTAACTTTGGGGAAAATATCGCCACTTTGCTCTCTTCTACGTTCGTCTCATAACAGCGTGTTTAACTGATTTGCACTGCGTTCAAATACGAGACTAAAATTGAGGAAGTCAGTTAAATATCTTTCTTTCCAGTTGAATGTTTATAGTTATGACAGCAAATGAAGCAATGGTTAATTATTTTGTAACAAAAAATTCACTGATTTTTAAAATGACTGACAATTATGGCATGCGCGGAATCAAAATATCGAAATCCGGAATTTTATTCCATTGAAAAACAAACAATTTCGTTCTGAATTAACTTTACGTTTTGGGTGCTATTAAGAGTTGACAGTTTTAAGATTTGTTAGTTAAATGATTTCGGACACCTTTCAGAAGCAACGTAACCAACAACCTACAACGTTTTTAAATGTGCCTCGGTTATATTTTGTGTGATTGTTACATTTTCAAATGTTGCTCCCAACCCTTTTTTTTTCTTAGTGAAAAAAAAGCACTGATTTCCAAAAAGACAAAGCAAAAGCAAAATATAGTAAAGACGGTTATACGACTCTATGTTTTTTGACTTTTGCTTGAATAACTTAACTAAAAGTTAATGTTTCTCAAACTTCTTTCTTGTGTCTATAACTGAATCAGTAATAAATTCAACTTGATACACTTTTAAAAAAATGCAATAACGCAATAAAAGCACCAAAAAATAGCCATTAACAAAACGGTAATTGCTTGACATTTTGCGAAATTAATTTTCGTTTTAAGCGCTTAACGTAGTCTGGGTAATTTTCCCGTTGTGACTGAGGTTACGTTATGAAAGTGAAACTTGTCCTGAATTTTCTACATGCCAGGTACAATATTTTCTCAAAAGAGCCACTAAAGTAGTGATGAGTTTTAAAAAAAATAATAGAGTCTGCAATTTTATTAGAAAAAGAGCTCCCTTTCTGTTCCCCAATACCCCTAGCTCTCACTGGAATGAGGAATTTCAGCTGAGCCGGGGTACTTCATATTAAGCCCTTATGCATCATCACAACCCTTAAATGTAGGATGTTCTTCTGCGCGTGTGTCATCCAGATATGTTTATGGAGAAAAATGTTCCGAGGACGTCCTAGAGGAATTTAGAATGAAAGAAACTGAGAATTTTAAGTTAAATTCGCTTTTAAGACGCCACTTTTAATACGTAATTGGTAATCTCAAAGTCGGCGGCGATTTCACTATTTTTGCACTGTTTTAATATATCTAACTAATCATGAAATGAAAAAAAAACGTTTTTAAGAGTTTTAGTGAGACGATTGGCTTCAATTTCTACTTTCCTTTTTGTGCAGAACTTACGAAAAAGCAACAGATAGCTACCCCGCCGGGAGTTGACCCTCAACTTTGGAACATTTTATCAAGCTCTGCAGGATCGGCCACGGCTACCGTTACCGCTAGTGCCCAGGCTGGTGTTCAAAGTAAGTCAGACTGACCATCGCTATCGGATATTATCTGATAATTATCTTTGGTGTAATAATGACCGATTTTACATCAGTGTCTTGTTACAATGATTAGCATATCTTAAATACAAACTTGTTGTAAAGAAAGATAATTTGAATTACATAGGTGGTGAGTGGTAAGATCTCTGCCTTCCAACCACAAGATCCGAAGTTCAAATCCCGGCTTAGCCGAGTGTTGAACATTTGTGTGACCTTCTTTTCCGCCAAAGCTGACTTAGCTTTCCATCCTTACGGGGTCGGTAAAATGACCACCAGCTTGTGCTGGGGGCTAACCTATGATGGATTAGTGGCCCATCCAGGGGGGGTCAATGACTCTCATCCCCTTAACACTACAGAAACCGGAGATAAGCGCCGGCTCCAATGGGCCACTTAGGCTCGTAAAATGATTTAACTTTTTAATGTTAGATTGTTTAACTTGTTGTTTTAAAGTTGGTTTTTGCTATTTAATGTTGAGGGCCTCTTTGATCTCAAGATCTATCCCCGTGGGATTTCAAAGCAGTGCTCATTGCTTTGTCCGTGGTTAGGTACTCGCGTAACCGTGTGGCAAAGTGTCAGGTTGCTTCACCGACACAGCCAGCACAAACAAATTTGTATACCACACCTGTACGGAGATACTTCGATAACAAGTTACTGCGACTCAAACCTTTTGAAAACATTACTTTATATTTTAAACCGGCTTATGATTCTAATTAGGAGTTTTTAAAAAAATATTTTAGCCAGGAAACAAAATCTAAAGAAGTTATAACATATCATGTCATTAAGTGATGGGCTGCTGGGTAAAATGAATGGACTACCATAAGCTTTCCTATCATCATTATCATGATCATGATGATCATCATTATCATTATTGTGCAGTATACATGTATGGATTCTAATAAATAAGCCTCATACATGTATAGTGCATCTAAGAGACATAACCTATATAATCTACAGGTATTTAGAAAATTAATATTATTGCTATTATTATTATCGCTATTATTATTATTGTTATTATTATTATTACTAATATTATTATTTTAAAGTACGTAGCTTAAGGAGCGCGCTGTTAGTTGATGTTTGGATTACTGGCTAAACAGAACTTACAGCGTCATCAAGGGGAGAAGAACATAAATTTGTTTGCAAACCAGTACAAAACTGCTAACAATTGCAAAAAGTTGCTGAGATATTATAAAAAGGTTGAAATAAGTAGGAAAAAAGTAATGTCTGTCTTTGATTAAAATGGTTTTTAAAAAACTAAAATTCCAAAAATTTCGGCAGCAACTTTGTGGTTGTTCATACGATGATCTTGTCAGTATAGAGGGTTTTCACACACTCCCTAGAGACACCAAAGACAAAAGATGGAACGGCCATGTTGGTGCCCGAAATAAAAGAAATCATCAAAATTGTTTTATTCAAGACACCAATATGGCTGCTGTGACGTCAAGTAAAAACATTAATACAATTTAACGAACCCTTTGTGTCAGGTGAGGAAGGCAAAAGTTGTTGCTGAAGCGTTTCAATTTTGAGCTTTTTATAAATAATTTTGATTAGTTGAACGGAGACAATCGTTAATTTTACCCTTCCTCAATTTGAATATTAATTAGCATACAACTACAAAACTGTACGACTGTAGAAGCTTTGTACTAAGGATTGCAATGGAAGTTGCCGAAACATCTCTAAATTAAAGAAAGTCGTTCTGTTTTCCTAAATTCATCAGTAGTCTACTTCTTGCTAGACCTTTTACAGTATGTGTTTTTTATATATTTATTTAGAAGAGCCTGTTGAAAAGGCAGCGCAGATAGGAGCATACGCCGGAGCGAGTGCTGGTATCAAGTCTGGAGCAAAAGCAGGAGCAACATCAGGAGCAGAAGCTGGCGCGAAGGCTGGGGCCAAGGCGGGAATGGAAGCTGGTAAAAGGGCTGGGGAAGAGGCAGGCGAGCTGGTAGCCCACAAGATTGCTGTGGAGACCCTCCAGAAAATTCTGGAGTCCAGACTTCAGGGAGGTCATGTCGTGAATGTTTATCACAAACCAGGCTTTGGAGGTGCTGGTGCCGGTGCTGGTGCTGGTGCCGGTGCTGGTGTCGGTGCTGGTGTCGGTGCTGGTGCTGGCGCTGGTGCCGGTACTGGAGTTAGTGGTGGTCCTGGCCCTGGTCCAGGCACTGGTCCGGGGGGAACTACTGGTGGAGGAACTGGGGCTGGTGCAGGAGTAGGGGCCGGCGTAGGAGCTGGTGGTGGACCCGGAGAAGGTGCAGGTGCGCAAGGAGGCGCTAGCACGTCCAGCAGTGCTGCAGCTACCATTGGTGTTGCTGGTATCGGTAGCGGAGGAGTAATTGGACTAGGGGGAGCAAACTCTGGTCCAGCGGCAGGCGCCGGAACAGTGACGGCAAGCACCGAAGGAGCAGGCGGAGCTGCTGTTTCTGCTACAGTCATAGCTTCGGCAAACGCAGTAGCCGCCACAGCCGTAGACCCTCAAGGAGGCGCAACAAGAAGTAAGTTGGGGCTTAATAAATGATGTGTAGATCTAAAGCTTGGAAATAGTATGAAAGTATCTTCTATGGCAGTTAATATATGGAGAAATTACCTCCAGAATTCAAAAATTTTAACATTAAATCATTTAATAAAAAGGTTAAATAATTTTTGTTACTCAATCAAGACAGCTCTTAGCACGACTTACCATTTTCCACTAGCTTGTTAGTCTTGTTCTTGTTCTTGTTCTTGTTCTTCTTCTAAGTTTTGTGTTTTATATTTATATTTTCATTTCATTTTTTCCCTCGTTATTGTGAGTGTACACGTTTAGGTTTGTAAATTAAGGAAAGCTATACAAAATACGACTTAACATGCCTAGTGTCTAACTAGAAAACCTTAATTTAGCCACTGGGCATTCCACCCCTAGGAATCTATATTTATAAGAAATGTCATTTATACATATACTGTAATGGAAATGCAAATGCAAATAAAAGATATTGATTGAAGAGATATAATAGCCTTAATAAGCTTTTTATCTCAGAAGAAAAAACGTTTGAGTTCCCAGCTTGAATCAAACTCAGGACCCCCTGGTAATGGGTCAGATGCTCTACCAACTGAGCTTTCTTTTGGGTTCGATTCCCATTAGAGACACAGAAGATTTTTTTTCTTCTGAGGAAGAGAGGTTTTAGACGACTAAATATTTCTTCCATAAGTAGGGATTTATCTGTTTACCTTTCAATGGAGGATAGAGGGCAACAGTTTTATTGAGAAAATTACTTTACAACCAACGGAGTGAACAGCTCAAATCCATCAAAGTGGGCAGTTAGAAGTTTTTGTGAACTACTAGGGTCTGCAAAGGCTTCATTTTAGCATGGATGATATATCGATAAAAAAACAAAAATGGCACATGTTTAAAATGCGTGTTATGATTGTCTTCTTACACCAATCGATTTAACCAGAGTCATCTACAACAAATAATACTTGTCTCTTAAGTGAAGTTAAGCCACTTAGGCTCGTAAAAGGATTTAGTTTAGCTGTAGAACAACTTACCACTTGTTTTCTGTTTTGGTAATTACAAATGTTATTCTGTTTCTTATTTTTCTACAGTTATACCAAACGCTATGTACAAGTTCTACTCCATCAATACACCTGCTGTTCAAGGTTACTTCCTCAATTTCTGCATCAAGTACAGTAGTACATTGGAAGCGTTGGTTATGGAACAAGGCTGTCAGTATTTTATTGCTCATTCACCTGGGATTAACCTGGATCCACAAACCGTCTCCTTTGAGTCTGTTTGCTTCCCTGGATATTTTATTCGACAGAAGAATTACAAGTTTCTCCTGGAAAAGAAAACGGATTCAAATGCTTTTGGTTAGTGATTGAGAAGATTTCTTCATTTAATTCTTAAAAGGAAATAGAAAAGATTCTTCAATTGCAGTAATTAACCCTTAAATACACAAACAAACATACGCAAGGGAGAAGGGGTTGAGTTAAGAGTTACAGCTAATTACCTGCATGAAACTAGTGCATCATTCACTAATTAATTTCCATACAAACAATCAATAATCAACTAGCAATTATTGCCATGGTAACAAAAACAAAACTCCAACATGGCCGCCATCTTGGATTTTTATAATTTTTTAATTTTGATAAATATCAATAGCTATTAATAAAAATAATTAAAAACACCAATTCATATCATAAAACCACAAAAGGCTGCAAATAAAATGATATATCACAGTGTATCCTTTTTGTATAAACAAAAATTACAATTTTGGAGGAAAGACTGGGTTCAATGATTTGCTGTTATGGCGTCATCGGTGCTGACGTCATTTAATTAGGGTCAAACAATGTTTCCTTAATCAAGGTACAGTTAAACCAAAGCTTTTGGCAATTGGTTAATTCGTACAATTTTGAGTGCAAGATATGACTTGCCTTTACCAAGAAATGTGATTGAAAAATGAAAAGCAGTCATTACAGATCCAAGCATAAACTATCTAAAAATATTCTCTAGGTAGAAATCTTGGCCACTGCATATTGAAGGTATATTTCTGTGCTTAATAAAACTGTACGTTTAGATCTTTTTAAAATGTTACCAATCATGTTTTTTAGCTATAGTCATGTATAGTGAGACTTCACTATACCTGGTAACTTACTACGGCAGTTGAATCTGCCTAAACATGTCTTATGCTCTCTTTAAAACAAACGTACACCAAAAGAATTTACTGTTTCTTTGATCAAAATTAGAACTTCTTTTGAGCTCAATTTAAAAATTAGCTGAATGTTTACCGGAGGGCTTTTAAACTACCTTTGGTGCACTCGGTTTTTACAAAGTAACCAAACAAACTGAGGGAGTAACTTTCCAAAGTAACAGTAGATTTAACGAGCATGTATACCTGATAGAGGCAAACAAGTGCCTGTACGTTCTTAGATCACTTCGTAAGGAAGGCTATCAGCAATAGACCAGTTTCACATTCCTAGTTGCCGCTGATTTAAATGACTGCAGATACCTTTTGCTCAGTGTTAGCCTCAA
>JAOBYJ020727569.1:0-12972 GCA_025403565.2 Palythoa heliodiscus | reverse complement strand
CGCTCCCTAGATACGCCAAAGACAAAATTCTTTTGTTCAAGTGCACCAACATGGCCAGTATGACGTCAGCTGAAAACGAGCAATTTGGAAGTTTTGTTCACTTGACTCCAAGACGAAGTTGTAGAGAGAACGGAAAGGGTAGGAGATTAAAGTCGTTAAAAGCACTACGTCTTGTATCTTAAGTGCGCAGCTCACTAGTTTCTTTTTATAAAAATCGTTTATAAAAATCGGGCAAACTGAAATTGCAGTGAAACTATTAAGTACAACTTTTTGACGTTTTGTAGTTCCTCCGCTGATCAATATGTTTTTCTCACATTTTGCTGTAGTTCTTCGCAAAAAACTAACTTGCTGAAATACTAAAAGTATTCATCTACGTTCGGGAAAATCGCAAAGCTGCTTACCTATCCGTACAAGGGCGAAAACTCGTCGATACCGCAGCAAATGTTCTTCCTAGGCAGGTACTGGTTACACTGTACACCACAGGTAGCCCAGGCTATGAGAGTACGTGGTGGGGGACTCGCGTGAAGGGACAGGATGCCCGTCGTCTAGGTTAGGGGTGTAAATTTCGAATTTTGGTCTCATTTAGGGTGTTCTAGGCAAAACGCCATTATAAAGAAATATAAAAATATACTAGTAGTTACCAACGGTAACTAAAAAGAATGGCTGTCGAGCTTTGTTGAAGGCAGTAGAATTATCTACTTACTTTCGTATCATTAACTTTTAGTCTACATAGTTTCTAAAGACAACGGAGTTTTTTGTTTGTCATTATTATTATTATTATTATTATTATCATTATTATTATTATTGTTTTTGTATCTAAAATTCCCATCCGTAAGGGGTCTACCATTTAACTTTAAGAATTTGGATATGCGGTTCACTGCTTGCACGTATTTAACTGTTATAATCAACACGTTTTTAGATCAATCCTATTATATTCTGTATACATCCAACCGTTGGTGCTTTATCCAGAACAATATCTTTCCTGATTTTATAAATCCTTGTTATAGTAGAGCCTGGTTCTTTAGGTGGTGTTCGAGGACAACTTTTTTGTGACTTAAAATTCTGTTTATTTTATATTCACTTTATCGTTGCATTTATTTCAATTATTTTTTCTCCAACATCAGTTTTGACCACAAAAGTGGACCACCCCATTTTTTATTTCGTTTATATAAATTTTAAGTCCCACGTGTATCGCTGCAGCATGTAGTTCAAAATATAAATCGAAGGACTTGTGAGTCACCTCATGGCTGTATTTATATGTTTTACCACAGACCGACCAGGCTGGACTCTTGTGGCTCTTCTGGTTGTTAATCGGAGCAAACGGCGAACTGTTGCTTTATAACCCTCTTATTCTCCTTTCTTCGTTCGTTTATAGTTAGAAATTATTTTCTGAAAGCCGTCTTTATATTTTTCTTATCAAACTCATTAATAATTCATGAGAAAAACACAATAGAAATCACTACCGTAACGCAATCTTTAACAGCACATAAAGATTTTTCCTAATTTACATAAACTTTAACTTGAAATTTCTTGACCGGATCAACTTTTAATTAAAAAAATATTAGCACAATATGATAGAACAAACCAAGTCGATTGATAAGTAAGATAAAATATTCGCATCCAATCTTTATGAGCTTTAAAAAAGCTCGCCTGCGGCTCGATGTTTTAAATCCTCATAAAGATCTCCTGCTCATATTTTATCTATTACTTAAAATTGTTAGGTTCGACGTGTTTTTTTTTTGCTGCTACTTTTTAGCTGTTTTTTCTTTTTTATAAAATATACAAAAAGGGCAATCACATCTCGCAAGACGCAATGTTTATTACGAGGGGGCAGAAAAATAAAAAAATGGCTTTAAGAATCAGTTTATATAGAAAATATTTTCTAACTATAAAAAAAAGAAGAAAAGGAGAATCAAAGGGGTAAAAAGAAAACTAGGCAAAAAAAATTTTGATTGGTTTCTGTGGGACTCGATCTTCGAACAAATCCGTAACGTATTAAATATAAAAGAAAGTTTTTTACTTATAAATTTATAGTTTAATTCATACATTAATCACTCGATTAAAAGTTTACAGCCGAGTGAATGAGTGAGTGAATTCACCTCACTCATCGATGACTGACGTTATCCACGAGGTAAAAAATACTGATTATAAACAGTAAAGAAGTCGCTGTTTTTTCAGCTACAATATATTCAAAACCTTTCAAACATTCTGAAAGCTTTCCAATTCATAGCTGAAAAGATCACGTGTTCTCAGACATCAGTCGAGTCCCAGTCTCACAAGACACTAAAATAGCGCTGCGTGGTCATGTGAAAGCTGGCGTAAGCTCGTGATGATTCGTAGGGCAGAAAAGATCTTAGCGAGCGCCAAAAGCGTGAACTTCTACGGGTGTCCTAGGGAATGCTCTTCCGGGAAATTTTGGCAAGCCATACCCTCTGAAATGCAAATTCTACTTATTCTGTGGCTAGCTTTGAATAAGTTATGAGGGGTCAGATTTAATGTTTTTTCGGCAACAGTGAACATGAGCAGTGCCAATTGACAAAGTTAAAAATCAGTGAACACTACGCATAGTAGGACCACAGGTCGAGAATTGTAGATAAGAAGCTACATTCTGTAGACTTAATAATACCTTTTGCCAAAAATAAACTTTTTTTAAAAAAAACGGATCGTTTTATGATTAAAACGTATTACTTAGCTTGAGAATTAGAAGCGGAGGGGGGGGGGAGGATGGCTGGGAACACACTATCAAAGGTATGCAGGTGTTTTTTGCTAGCATTGTAAACACAAAGACAGTTATGATGACAATTCAACGTAACAACGATTGTTTTTTTATTTTGCAATATAATTGTTGCAGCGTGCAAACAAAAGTAGTAACAATGAAATCTTATGATGATGATGACGATGAAGATAGAAAATGTATTTAATGTATACAGTATAAACTCTAACTCCTTGTCACCGTAGTCTCAGTAACACACATAACATGGTTTAACAAAAAAGTATCATCCAGTATCATCCTCTTTTCGTTTGACTTTTCATTATCCATTTTTTCTTCATTTCCTTGATTCAGTTCTGCAGTCATGCGCGTTAAATGTTCCCCTCTTCTCACTTTAAACATATTGAGAGCAAGTTATAAAGTTCTTCCATGATTGCTTCTCTCTCCTTCGACCCAATGAGCTCTCTGAACAGTCTTTGACGGCAGCAAAGCTCTGGGACCTTGGTCAGCAAGTAACAAAGACCAAACCTCACGACTGCGCTTGAGTGATGGAATTTTGCATGAATGCAAGCAGAAACTACTGTAGATGTGTCAATTATCAATATCAACTGCTTTTCAGTGAAGGTCTTCACGCTGTCAAGCATGAATCTATCAGCTACAGCTAGCAAATCAATCCAGAAGTTAAACATTACATGTGAACTGTGTGGGACTGACGATTCAGATTTAGCTCTTACGTTCTTGCTCTGAGAATCAAGGCATGGCAGATCAGAGCTCTTTGATTCGGTTCCAGGATCAGATTCTTTAGGTAAGGATTCAACGCTGAGATTTCTACAAACTGTCACACAGTTTCTGCAGCCATAAAGTAGATGTATGGCACAAGAAAAGACTCCACGTTCAACGTCTTGAATACGCACTCGTGATTCTGTTGCTTCAAGATAATTTGCTGAGAGCATTGCAGCAAATACTTGGGAACGTTTAATCAGCACGTGCCGGTGACATGGAACAAGCTCTCCACTGTCAAGTTGAAAATTCAGATCAAAGTTTCCCTCACTCATTGAAGTGTACTTGCATAGGTGTACACCGAATTTTTGAGATGGTAATGGACAAGTATTTTCTAATTCAGTGCTTTTGTTCATGTTGGTTTGCCCGTTAATGGCTTCAGACTTGGCTCGCTTAATTAATTCTTGGCTGGGGAAGAGATACATTCCTGACTTGTCTTCTACATCATCTGTGGTTGAACGTCCTTGCACATCTCCAGTCCCTGACAAGCAGTCATCAGTGGAACAAGAAGTTGTCATATTACCAGATGAAGCTAAGATAACCAAAGATTCAACAGCCGCAGGCAACATTTCATTATCAATATCTGTGCAAAGATGGTCTATCAACATACGAAGCCCCTTACGTTCTCCAAGCAGCTCACGGCGGAGGTTCTGGGTGCTGAAACAAACCCAATAGAGATTGGTGATCTTTGTCAGTGACCTATAGCACTCTTTGTACAACTATAACTTAGGGCAGCGGAACGGGGAATGGGGAGGGGGCAGATTTTGATGAGGGGGGCCAGGCCCCCGAAATAGTTTTGATGGGGGACTAGGTCTTCAGGTAATTCTTTGGTTACAACATGCGTTACTAGGTTAAAACAATGTCACGATGTTCAACTAATCCTTGACGTCCCTCCCCCCCCCAAAAAAAATTTTTGCTCCCACCGCCCCTGCAACTAATGAATCTTTATTATCTTCAGTATCATAAATAAGCTAAGTTTAAGACCCCAGTGCTCACAAGTACCTTACTGAAAACACAACACAGTTCAGGACTGGCAGGGATTTAATACATCTTCTTAGCTCAGTTGAGAATGATACAGACTGAGTGAGAAACTTGTAGTTACCATTACTAACAGCAGCTTCAGAAAAAGGTCTAATGTAATCCAATACAGACCAGTATGTTATAAACATGTAAATTAACAATAATTACATTAGTATTGGTACTAGTTGTAGTTGTAGTAGCTGTAGCAGTATATGTAATAGTAGTTGTATTAATAAGAGTAATTATTAGCAGTAATAGAACTTAGTAGTAGTTATTTGTAGTAGATTTGTCATTTTGCAAATTCATTGTTTAGGACAAGCAAATCAAAAGTTTAGACATCCTTGGTTTATTTAACATGGGGTTGGGCAGAACGAGGGGTAATATGGTAGACATCTTTGTATAAACTGATTACCTGCAAATATGTGGTAAAGTGAGCACACAGCCCTTCCTTTCGTCACTGTTACCCCGCTGTAACAGGTGAACAAGTACACCTTTTCCATGAGGTGTTTGTGCTTGTGTGCACAGATTTTCAAGCAGCTGGTTTCCACTCGCAAGACAACTTCTTTGTGATGTAATGGAGATCCAGTGACAGTCTCTTTTTGCATTGCAACACAACTGGTCCAATGTTATCTGTACATCATCTCTGTGGCTTGGTGTGTCAGGGTGGAATACTGCACAACATGTAGAGTGGGTGGCACCTGGATGAATATAGTATTGAGCTTTGAGTTTCGTTTTTTAAGTATTAAGGTAGTTCTACAAAAAAACATGCTATAAATAATGCTAAAAAGAAAATATCAACATCCTGTTTTTATAATGCTAAAAAGCTAAATCCTTTTACTAGTCTTGAAGTTGCCCATTGGAACTTGTGATTATCCTCACTAACTGGATGAGATACTAATCTGTGGCAGGTCAGTCTCCTGCAGAAGTTGGTACTCATTATTTTTATCGACCTTGTAAGAATGAAAAACTGAGTCAACTTTAGGAAAAAGACATCAATGTCTCACAAATATTCATCACTTCTGATTGTCCAACCATCCCAATTTCGTCTGGATTATCCTGATTTTGATTGAAAATCCCGAATCCCGACCAACATGTGAGTGGGATAGGCGAAATCCCGATTTTATACCCACTATGATATTTTTGTAAAATTGTCATGATACTATAACATTACAAGGATGCGAAACAGAGAATATAATTCACTCTGATATACCGTTATAATAAAAAAGTGATCAATTTACCAAACACTTTTGACAGAAATCGTCGTCCCAGAATGCTAGAAATGGTGTTTGCAAGCCTCAAAATTTCAAAAATTTTTGGACCAGAGCATTACGCTCTGACCCTCTTACTCGTAGTGCCTTGTTTTTTACTCTTAGTGGCTCGTACCTTCGGTGCTTGAAAATGTTTCTCGATTTTTCCTTCTCCGAAGGTTGGACAGTCTGTCACTTGGCAGAGCCATGATTAAACTCATTGGGACTTTGCGGCTAGAAAGCAGAGATCTTACCACTGCATGAACTACAGTGCTTTCACCCAGGCTGGGCTGACAATTTATGTCACAACTGCTTTTATTATTATTTGTTTCAAAGTCTCTTTAAAAACTGAGCAAACTACTATCGCTAGTCTGGTCCAAGCCTTAATCTAAATATCTGAGTAAAAAAAGATTTTTATTGTGTCTAATCCAAGTTTAAATTGGGTTAATGCCGGTCATTTAATTGCCAAACTTCTAGGGAGAGAAGGTAATCTGGCCTGGTGCATGGAAAATTTTGAAAATTAGTCCCGGGAAGGTTGGGGGGGGGGATACTCCCTAAATTGATATGATAGGGATGCTCATTGTGTTTTTTTAGGGGTCAAAATCGGCAATTTGGTATTTTTTAGGGGTTTTCAGAGAAAAATTGAAGTTAAATGTGACTAAAAATGCGAGTTTTGGGAAAAATTGCTAAATTTAAGTGTCGCTAGATATTTGAACCTCAAAATCGCCAAATAAACGTGACATTAAAATTTCATGCAATAAGGTATTAAAATGCAGATAAGATCTGGTATGGTAGTATATCATTTACATATATGAAGAATCATATAATTATAGCTGATTTCTGCATAATAGTTACCAATTGAACAAACTTTATATTAAAACATGAATTTATCAGAAATCGGTCAAAATCCACTTCTTAACTCAATTCTCACACTTACTTTTGTATCCACAGATCAATTGCTGATGGATAGCAGAAGCCATTCCACTGACCACGAGGCTTTTAAAACAGAGTGGATTGAGAGTCAGACGATTTAGAAGTCTAAGACACTTTGGGCTGGGATGTGGCAGAAAGCCTATATAATCCAGTAATGTGTTAATACAGGACTTATTGATTAAGAAGCTGCTTGGGTCCGTCATCTGAGAAAATCGTGATAACATGACAATGGAGTTGTGACCTGGATATCGCTTTGCCGTGACAGTGCTTGTAAAAATTGAATTTGACTTTGGTGTTATTGGTGATAGCAGTGCAAAATGGTTTGATGACAAAGTGCTCGACTGTGACATTTCATCTAATTTGATTGGTAGACTTGGACGTAAGTTGAACCTTTGTGTCCCATCAGAGGATACTGAAGGTGATCTGGGATTTAATGCAGCTTGATCCTGATTGAGCTGTGATATCAATAAAGGTTCTGTCAGTATTTCATCCTTAAACAATCTGTTTGGTGTGCTACATATTGGTGTTTCTGTGGAGTTTACATTTGTTGTCATGGAACTATAGAAATCTTGGCCGTCAAAGTTTTCATTTGTATATTTTCCTTCAGTCTTTTTTTCTTCTATATAACTCATTTCATCACCAGCTCCAATTATCAAAGTCTCATGTGATGTACACACATCAAGTGATCCTTCAAGTTCATTGGAAAATGATACTCTGGACTTAGATTTCCTTTTGAAGTTTTTCGTCTTACCATTAGCTAGGGTTCCTTTGCTAGCTATCTGATTTGCCAGAGTCTCCACTTTCTCAAGAAATAGTTCACTTGATTCTGAGTTTGTAGCAAGCTCCTTTACATCTGCAGCAAAAGAGTTAGAAGCTGATCTTGGGGACAAAGTTGGACTTGAAAAGTCAGAAGTAAAAGACATTTGGTCACTGAAATCATCCTCATCTTCATCCACAGCAGAAACATTGGAGATGATTGTTTTCAAATGAGTGACAAGAGCTGCAACAATGCCACCATTTATAAGTATTTCTAAGCTTGGTTCATCATAATAAAAGCATGTGAAAGCAAGAACCAGTTTCCTATGTAAGTGTTTGTACTCGTGCAAGGAAAAGAGTTTCAGAAGTAGGTCCAATGCTCCAGTTTCTCTGACCTTGATCCTGTTTACTGCCTCACGGCAACAGAAGCAAAGACCTTCAATAGCTTTAGTTGCAATATGACCAGGCGCATTCCATTTGGCATGTTTGTACAACGACTGAATACCACCTTCTGTACCAATACAAACTCTAACATGAGAATGTGCTGCCAGATTTGCAAGACTCAACACCGCAGCATGCTGCATCACTGGTCGGTCACTTTCACAAATTTTAACCATGGTTTTAATACCTTCATTCTCCTGTATCTGCTGTGCAAATTCTTTACTGCAGTCTTTAGTGAGCTCAGCAAGGGCTCGTATACAACAGTTTACAACTGCTGGTTTTTCTGATCTCAGCAAACTTGTAACTGTCTTGATACCATCAAGGTTGAGAATAATTTGTTTTCTCATGTTAGTGGTACACAAAATTCTCAAAGCCCTCAATAAGGATTGCTGGCAGTCTTTGTCTGCTGTCTCATTTAACAGCTTTACTAATTCATCAATCCCCTCAAATCTTTCTATTTCCTTGGCATTCACTTCATCTTCTGCTAAGTTGGCTAAGGCCCTGGTTGCTCTGTTCTGAATGCTAGGTATGGCCACATTCTTAAGCAACAACACTGAGAACAAACAACAAAGAACTAGAGTTTAACAATAATAATAACAACTGCATTTATTTCACATAGTGGTTTATGTATTTATTTAATATAACACCAACAACGAGTGCAAGTGTTTCATCAGAGTATCCAAACACCGAGAAACTGATGAAAGCACGAGGCCGTTTCTGCCAAGTGCTTTTATTGTGTCAAGGTGTTTGGATACTCTGATGAAACACAAAGCACGACTTTTTGATATGGCTTCTTAATAAGGCATGAGAATTCTTTCAAATAATAAACTCACAATCAAGACTAAGTGTAAGAATGCAATACCATTATTTATGCAAAAATTATTCATATTGTGGTGGATTTTGATGATTTTGAATTCAAACGATTAAAATTATAATAAAGTGTGAGTTTTTGATAGGATTTCTCAATCGGGCATGAGAATGTTTTCAAATAATAAACTCGCAATCAAAACAAGGTGTGAATATACAGTGCCCATTATTTATGTGGAAAGTATTCATATCAGGCTGGGTTATGTGATTCAAAAGTTTGTCTCACCAGTTGCTCAATGCCATGGCAGGCTGCAGCAGCTTCAAGAACTGAAAACTTTTCAAGAAGAAATAAATTTGTTTGATAAAGCACATCAAAAGAGTCTAAAAAGGCATTTAGAGGAGGTGAAGGGCTAATCCGCATTTCATCCTTTGGATTATAAGGAAAAGAGGTATAGGCATGTGCATACAGAAGTGACCATGGTTTGTCTTAGCTTTTAAAAAAAGGAATGTTTAATTACTATATTTTAAAGATTCCAAATATTTCGCCGCTGCCTCTGCAAATGAGCAATGGCAAATACTCTCACCAGGAATGTTCTTGAATTGCACTGTAAACATTAATATTAAGTGCAAAGAATGATTACTGTAATCCTGGAAGTTAATAAACATTAATTTTTGTTCAAGAGCTGCATTCTTTTGGCAATTGATTTCCTAACACATGTGTTTGGATATCCTAATACGTGTGTTTCAATGGATCTGTCCTTTACCCGGGTATCAAAGGCCATCCATGTGACCCAAATGAGGCCACACAATTGGTTAATAATTACCTCATGCATTATTAATAAGTTCAAGAAATGAGGGTTTTAGACAGTTTGCTATAGGTGCCTCTCCTATGTTAAAGATATTAAAAAATTCCCTCACACAACCCCATAAGATCCATACCCTAGTCTCTAAATGAGGGGGTTCTTTTAAGTCCAGTTACAGACTGGACCAATGGTTTGTCCAAGAAGATGCAAAGGTCTGACCATTTGCAGATGTTAGAGCACACCTGCCAACTCTCACAGTTTTGCCGGGAGACTCCAGGTTTTTTCTCTTTTATCCTCGTCTCCCGGCAAAGACCTGAAATCTCCCAAAATCTTCCTGACAGTGAACTTCTAGCTTCGGCAAAGAAAGCAACTGCTGCTTATAACAAGGCACACAGATAGGCATAAGCGGGGTGATGGGCCTGCACGACTGATCGCAATTTAAGTTGAGCTATTTTTCTGTTGAGTTTTATCCCCACCTCTTAGTTTTACCAAAAATGGGTTGCTCAGCTAACTTTGTGGTCATCTCAGATGACCAGATGACCGCTAATTCGAGCATTGCTTTGTTGATAAGCTGTTGTTTGAAATATATTTTAAGTTTGTTTTGAAGGTTGTCTTTGAGGAGCATGCTCTTAATGAGGCAATGTATAAAATCTCCTGGTTTTCACAGAATCTCCAGATTTTTTGAAATCCACCTCAATCAATTAATCAATAAATCAATCAATACTTTATTTTGTCCTCTGCAGAATAAATAAATTTTCCAGATTTTTAGCTCTGAGGAATTGGCAGGTTTGTTAGAGCAAAGGCAGAACCTCCTCAGTTATCTTAAGACCCTAGCAGTCAATCCCAAATCTCCCACACAGCAAACTGGCATCTCATCAACTTCGCTAACCAGGCAGAAAAATTTTTGACAATTTGTGAATTACTGATTTTGGCCAGTATTATGAAACTATATAGAGGGGCGATAAGGGAAGGGGGGGGTATCATGGCAGCGTTCACAAGTTTTAAAACACAGGAAGAACGTGTCATGGAAATTAATTTTTGACATTCACAATGCATGAAGTATAAAACTATTTCCTACCAGATTAGTTAGCATTTAAGGTTTCAGAAGATAAGTTTGAGTTGGTTTGGAAAAATACTACTCTCTGTTCTTGTGTTTTCTAACAGCGGAATTCTATCAGCAATAACTCCGATAGCTCATGAATCGCGAGGAATAATGGCAGTGTTTCAAGACTATCGTGAAGTAATTATGGACATTCGCGGCCATGGGCTAACGTACGAATCACGAGTTATAATTTTCTCCGATTACGGGTCACGAAGACTTCAAAGGGGTCTAGTCTTCACAGCTTCACGAGAAAAACCCACAGCGCCCCTGTATATAATTTTACTCAAAGCCTGGCACAAATCTTAACTACCCAAAAAAAAGTTTTCATTTATATTGACGTTGCATTGCAAGATTAAGAAAAAATCTTTGTCTTATGTACACAGCAGCATGAAAATTAATGTGGATGACGTCATTACTTACCCAAGGGCGCTATTCCTTTTAGGCGACGAATCTAAAACAAATAATAAACATATTACTATATGATATGAAAAACTTCTAGTATCAGATAAAAAAAAGTTTTTATTGATTCTGTTATTGATTCCTTTACCTCTTGACGGCATTCCATCTCTAGGGAACAATTCGCCAGTACGCTTAACGCCATGTCTGTCAACTTCGGGTTACTCCTTTGAATAAAGTCTAAAACACGTTCTAATCCACCGTTTCTACGTAATTTAACAACATTTTCAGTTTTTTTGGTTAATTTAGCAAGAGCAGCTAAGGATTTTTTATTTGCTGAAAGACTATCACAGGATAATTTTTCGATCAAAACTTTCACTTCGGACACGTCATCCGACGCCATTTTGTAAATTCTTGATGCGCAGTTTCACAAATATTAAAGATTTCTGCGCATTTTCCTAACCAGTCTACTTCTTATATTCCCGGCCAGATGAATTATCATGTAAGAGATGGTAAACAAGTGCAACCTGTCGTAAAAGATATAAAATAGTTTTGAAGGGTTTCAGGAAAAAGAAGTACAAGTTAAAAGTAGTATGTTAATGTATTTTTTGGTTTTATGGTAGCGTATTTTCAGAAGACTTTCAGTACCGACTACGTGTTGGTGATTCAAAAAAACCCGTACGTGCATGGAACGAAGACCTCGGATAACGCGAGTCGTGACATTTACAACATTCTCTTTTAACCAATTACAGTAATTGGGTATTGAGTGAGATTTGTTCAAAGGCTTTCTGCAATATTCTTCATTTTTGAAAATATCTTTTAGATAATAAATTAAATCTTGTGTCTTCCAAGCAGTTGCTTCTATCAGATGCTAAACT
The DNA here is from genome assembly GCA_025403565.2 of Palythoa heliodiscus. Lineage (NCBI taxonomy): Eukaryota > Metazoa > Cnidaria > Anthozoa > Zoantharia > Sphenopidae > Palythoa > Palythoa heliodiscus. The sequence continues at coordinate 1,099 of JAOBYJ020727569.1, read as the reverse complement.
AATTCCTTCTGTACGAGCCTAAGACTAAGTGTTAATTTAGCTTTTTAACTCGATGTAGCGTTTATTGGAGGGCAGCGTTTATAAGAGGGCGACGTTTATTTTAAAAATCAAAATGTAAGAAAATATTTCATGAAGAACTAAATAAACGAAAACAGAAATAAAACAGAAAACAGAAATGAAAACAGAAAACAGAAATGTACGTTTTATCCTCAGATATCAAATTGCTCTAAATGAAAACAAGTCTATTCGAACAATTCGATTTTTCTCAACAAAACGTGACCTTTTAAGCTCTTCTACCAATTGGCGCTGCTTTCTTTCCAAGTAAATTTTCTAATTAACGCCACATTTGAGAAGAGGGCAGCCAGGGCAGCATTTATTTTACATTTCCCTTCCCAAATGTGGCATTTATGAAAGGGTGGCATCATTTATAAGAGGGCGGCATTTATTTTACATTTCCCTTCCCAAATGTGGCATTTATGAAAGGGTGGCATCATTTATAAGAGGGCGGCATTTAAAATAGGAACTACGGTATCTCCGGTTTCCGTGTAGTGGAAGGGAGTATAGTTTTATCTAATGGTAAGGTTTGCACTTCACTATCAAAATACTCAGGTTGCTCTACACCTAAGGTCCTATCTATACCACTACTCTGGAGCCCTGGTTCACCTGTTACTGCACACAGTCCTTTACCCCTAGTATGTGCTAAACCTGTGCTGGGGTGACAATAAAGGAGACGAAATACATACGGTCCTTGTGTATTATCTGCAACACACACTGTCCCTTTACAGGCACGTCTGAACCTGCATAATCTGTGATCTTGACTTTGGTCGGGTGCAGTTTAGGGCAGAAAGCAGATGAAAGTCTGGGTTTGGATGGACTACTAATCCTTCACAGGTGAGCCTAATTTTGTACCGATGGAAAGTTAAGTCAGCATAGCCATTGGGTCCATTCGCAAAGACACGTCACACAGATGTTCAACGCTCGTCAGAGGCTGGTTTGAACAAAGGACCTTGTTACTGGAGCCGCAGTTCAATCAAAGTTAGCATTCAGGGTCGGCCAGGAGGGGGGGGGGGGGTAGTGGTATACCAGTATACCCGAAAAA
>JAOBYJ020726466.1:0-12976 GCA_025403565.2 Palythoa heliodiscus | reverse complement strand
GCGTATAGGCCGCAACCCTAATTTCGGTCCCATTTTTCCGGGAAAAAAGTGCGGCCTATCCGCGGGTAAATACGGTAATTAGTGAACCTATATTATAAATGATTATCTTCTAACAGATATTTTTTCATTCTTGTTACAGAAAACCGAGACACTTATCCAATGAAGAGAACAAGCCCCTCTTTAAACTTAGCAAGTAAGAATAGCTTTAAAAATGAATAATTATTAAAACTTTCTTTGATTTTAACTTTTAATTAATAGGTTTTACAGGGTCTTCAAATTCCTTGAAAGTCCCCTAAGAATTTTCTGAGGTCTTTAGATAAAGAGTCTGAAATATAATGAAAGTTTTTGAGGTCTTTAAAAACAGAATAAACATCTCTAAAATTATGTCTAAAAACATTAAAACTGTAATCAGTTGTGATTAAAATGAGGTAAAACTACCAGGATTTGTCTGTTTATTTTAAATCAGAGACAAGCCCTGGTATTTTTATATCAGTGAATGTCTTTTAAACTCAGTTATTTTTGTAACTTTTCAGTTTAAAAATTGATAATGATATGTTCAGCCTTCCACCAGTCATGTTTACACATGGTTGAGCCTAGTTTATTTACTTATTACTGAACTTGGTACATGTTTACGTCGATGTCTAGATGTCATGTTATATTCACGCATAATCTAACATTGAAAGTTTTGGAAAAGTCTTTAAAAAATAGTGTTTGAAAAGATTAGTGAAAGCCTTTGAATATTTTGGGTCTTTAAAGTGCCACTATGATCAAAAATATGGTTTTTCTATTCTCTTCATATTTCGAAAGTAAAAGTTTCAAGTCAAAATTCCTACGGGAAGTCCCATTCTTTTAACCTTGAATTTTGTAATCAAGCCAATTTCTCTTTCCGCCATTACCAGATTCAAAAATACGATGTTTCGTCAAGTCCCTGATCTTACTTCCTCTTTATGACAACTTGGCCCAACTCTCAAAGTTCTGTCCTTCGCCGGCAATACAAGATTAGCCACGTTTGTTTTGATGCGATGAGTTCCTGACATCACTTCCTCCTTATGACAACTCGATCCAACTCTCAAAGTTCTGTCCCAGTCATTTTTGAATCTGGTAATGGTGGAAAGCGAAATACGAAATTCAAGGTTAAAATAATGGGACTTGCTGTAGGAATTTTGACTTGAAACTTGGCGTGGCAAGTAATTTATAAGTACTTTTACTTTCAAAATATAGAGAGTAGAATAACCATATTTTGATCATAGTGGCACTTTAACAATACGAAGCCTGTTTTACCAATTTTTCTAGCAGATATTTTTCTAAAATTCAAGGTATCATTGGCTTTCTTTTGAGGAATACTTCAGAAAAATATTGATCAAAAGCATTTTGATTCCCAACTGTTAATCACAAATAACATTTTCTCTGACCTATATCAAAGTTCCCAGGCCTGTACCACACCCATTTCTTTTCTTGACTACTTTCCATTTCTCACTCTGCCACAGAAAGTATCCCATTCAAATTTTTAGCCATGATTTGTCTCACACTATTTAAACCTAATATGTTTTACACATGCCTCTTATGAATTTTCACAGGTTTCAAAAAGTTCAGCCACGAGTGGAATCCTTCAGATCATAAAGCATACTGGTCATAATGAAGGTATAAATTATAGCAATCGATTTCATCACAGATCAGGAGTTGTATAACTTGAAAGACCCGGTTTCAACCAAGCTTTTGTTTGTATACAAGCTCAATTCCAGTAGGACCTGGGACAACTGATTGCTGTTTGTTGACTCTCCTTTGAACCTATGATACTTTCAAAAGTTAACCATATATAGATCAGAGATGAAGAGGAAGGAACTCAAGTAGTGGAACACACACTGCAGCCGAAAGAGTTTTGTCAGTTCAGTTTATCACTGAGATAATATCTTGTTTATACTTGTAAGTAATAGTATTTAACAACATGAAAGAGTTTGTAAATAATAAGTTACTATGTACGAAGAAACAAGAAAAAAACTGTTGTCTTCCTTAATGGTTGACTAAAAACAAGATTGTTGAGTGCAAGACCACTACTTTTTTATATAAAATTATACTTGCTGCCTAGGATATTTTGTATTGCATAAAATTATAAGTAATTGCTGATTATCTGGAAATACATCATGCATTTAGAAAAAAACCACATGAATGTAATTTTCAAAATTTTTTATTATTATAAAATGTTCACACTCTTGTGAGGCCATTTTTGGCTTTTCAAAATGAACAGTTCATTAAGTTTGCCATCCCACCTGTAAAGACAACCAAAACTAGGTATATTACTGTAACTAGCTGGAGCTAGAGACAAAGTCACTGCTTTACAGACCTAGGCCTGTATAATTTTCTGCTTAGACCAGGCATTTATAATTTCTTGGTTTACAAAACTATTATAGCAAATTTCCTGAAATAAAATCAAAATCTTGTTTTGACTTTATTAAATACCAATTAAATCTCAGCAAAACTGACTCCTGGGTTGGGTTCAAATGTGGGTTATCAAGGGCTCAAAAAAGCCTTGAAAGTCCTGGAGTGAAAGTGCTGGAAAGTGCTTGACTAAAAAAATATTGCAAGTGTTTTTTCTTTGGAAGCGTTCATGTTTAGTAGCTGACAAATGGAGCCAGAGTGATGTCTATTGATTTTGCCAAATAAATACAGTTTTATGTAGTTTTGTTACTTGCATGATGAATACAACTGAGGATGCTATGCAATATTTTCCAAATGCAGTCCTTGAATTTCTAAAATGTGGCCTTGAAAGAACTTGAAAAATTCATTTTGTATTTCAACTCATGGCATTCAAACAAATTCGAACAATTAACCCTGGGTTAAACCAACATTTAAATAGCATTTTCTTCACAAAGGAAATATTAACCCTGCATAGTACAGTTTAGATTTTTTAAGGAAAGAAAGTGTCAATCCAAGAATTGCAGCCCAAATCAAAGGTTAAAAACAGAAAGATGGATTAAAACTGTAACCAGGGTTAGTGCTAATCAGCTTTTGAACAAAAGGGCCAATATTGATGGATGGTTATTAATTAACCGTCCGTGGGGAAAAAGGGAAAAAGGGACCAACTATGAATTCACATACAACAAGGTAACCTTCCTTTTTCTTGCAAACACAATTTCAAAAGGGAAAAAAGGGACCAACTACGAATTTACATACAACACGCTAACCTTCCTTTTTCTTGCAAACACAATTTTAAAAGGGAAAAAAGGGACCAACTATAAATTCATGAACAACAAGCTAACCTTCCTTTTTCTTGTAAACACAATTTCAAAAGAGACCAACTATGAATTCACATACAACAAGCTAACCTTCCTTTTTCTTCTGCTGGGTCCCTGAGTGAAATAAGTGCTCTGCACAATTTTCCAAGCTGATTTTTATTTACTGTTTAAGGAGCTTGATATAACTTGGTAAACATTGCAGTTACTTCAAGCAAACAGTAAGATACAAGATGTAGGGTTTTTGCACATATTTAAAAGCAAAATTCCAGTCTTTTTCCAGATTTTTTCTGGAGCTTTGCCCCAATTTTCCAAACTCAAAATTGGTTCAGTGTGTGTTTGAACTTTAAAAATTATATATGTGACAGTTGACACAACGGGATTGCACTTTCATTTTATATTATAGCATCCATACCTCTGGAGAATTATCTTGGTCAGAATTAAGTGCCTGGGTGTTTTATTTCTGTTGAAAGTCAAGCCTAACAGTGCTTATGTCCAGCATATAATTTCTACGGTGTTTCACAGGGTATTCTGTGTAGCCTTAATAAAATCAGAAAGCTGTTTGTCTTAGGAAAGTCCATTATCATTGTTTACATGTCATGAAACAATGTACATACTGCAGTTTCATGTTTCTTTACCCACTTCTTTAGAAGTTGCATTTCTTTTCTGCAAAATGGAAAACAAAACTTTATTGTAAATTAGCATGTAGCTGAACATCTCTTATAATTATTATTTACTGAAGTTAAAATTGAGTTGTTTAACTGACCTAGTATTCAATAATTGATCCAATCAAAAGAAATCTAAAAACTTCAATTATTAATAAATGTAAATTATTATCCAATATTAATGTTATAACTAAATTTATTACCGGTATTCATTATTTATTATTAATATTGAATATTGGGCTTGACATGGGGAGTCAGGTCGGCTTAATGATTATCACTTGCACCTCCCACCTCGACAATCTCATGTATGAACTCAGGGGAGTCAGGTTGGCTTAGTTGTTATCACTTGCACCTCCCACCTCAACAATCCCATGTATGAACTCAGGGGAGTCAGGTTGGCTTAGTGATTATCACTTGCACCTCCCACCTTGACAATCTCATGTGTGAACTCAGGGGAGTCAGGTTGGCTTAGTGATTGTCACTTGCACCTCCCACCTCTACGATCCCATGTATGAACTCAGGGGAGTCAGGTTGGCTTAGTGATTGTCACTTGCACCTCCCACCTCTACGATGCCATGTATGAACTCAGGGGAGTCAGGTTGGCTTAGTGATTGTCACTTGCACCTCCCACCTCTACAATCCCATGTATGAACTCAGGGGAGTCGGGTTGGCTTAGTGATTGTCACTTGCACCTCCCACCTCTACGATGCCAGGTATGAAGTCAGGGGAGTCAGGTTGGCTTAGTGGTTATCACTCCCACCACCACGATCCCATGTATGAACTCAGGGGAGTCAGGTTGGTGTAGTGGTCATCACTCCCATCTTCACGATCCCATGTATGAACTCAGGGGAGTCAGGTTGGCTTAGTGGCTATCACTTGCACCTTTCACCTCTATAAACCAGGATTGATTCCTGGGTTCTGCATTTGAGCTGGGATTTGTTGATCTCAATCTGACTCTGAGGGTTTTCCTCCCTCACTAAGAATAGACTACCAGCTTATTCCATCTGGCTATGGTGCTGTGCTATGAGGTAGTGCATGGGCCATAAAGTGGCTGCAACTGTGTATGTGTTTGTTACACTTGTCTGAGTTGATGAATGCACCCTCAGGCTGAAACTTAATGCTTGTAGTCTGCCCTTGTTAAGCTGCATCCTCATAATTCAACCATTGGCTGCAAAAAGGGGATTAGCAAAACCAGATTTATTTTAAAGTCAGATTTTTTTAGTTTTGTTTCCCTAGCAAGTTCTTTTATGGAATGGGGTTGTTTGCCCCCTACCCAAGCCCCAGAAACTTGGAGGGCCATCAGCTTTCTGTAGGGGTTTTACTTCCTTTAGCACAGACATTTAGAGGTACCAGACACTTGCCCAAGATCACTTGGAGATGGACAGTTGAAGCAGAGTTGAAAGAGATGAGCTTGACCTGGGGTAAAGCATGAGTTTTAGTGAGGGATAAGACACAGGTTTCAAAACAAGGCATCGCATGTCACAAGCGACATTTATTAGCCTCATTTCCGATGTCTATTTTCACCACAACTTACTAAGACCACAGTTAAAAAATTGAATTGGCCATCACAATCCAACCCCTACTTTCATTTTACAACTTCAACTTCAAATCTTTTTGAAACCCCTGATAAGACCCACTGGCAGAGAGAGACATGGGTTTGGCCCCTTGCCCCACCGAGGATCAAAAGTGTTAGCTGAGTTGAACTATATTAATTATTTACCCAAGGCACAAAATGACAGCTGAAGAGCAAGAATCAAACAGTAAATGAGTTTCGTTTTTGTACAAAAGTTTCACCTTCTTCATCCCTCTGGCATTTTCTTCTTTCACTGTTTTCTTTTTCTAACTCCTCAAGAAACTTTGTAAATATTTTCACTGACTTCATTATTGATGTCTTTTTAAAATCTGCAGGCCAAAGGACAATCAATGCATAAAAATTATTATGAATCCTCTCAATATGAATGCATATAATATTTACACAATACTTTTTTACCTTTATAAGAGTGAACAAACAAACCACTTCCTCCCCTCTAAATTTCCCCACCACCTCTATACTTGGCTTTTCACTTTGAAGATTTGTGGAAGGACCCTAATAAGCTACCTGGAAAGGAAGTACTTTTAACTTACCTTCAATTTTTTTCCTGCTTGTTTCACTGGAATTGCCATCTGATGGATTTTTACGGTCATACTCATCAATTTCATCACATAAAGTACTATGAGGAATAATTAAGCACCAGAGAATATTATTATGAGCATTACAGAAAATAACTTAAAATTATTTAACCCTCAGTCGTACAAGGAGGACTGTCCCCCTACCCCTAAAAAAAGGATTTTGAACCAAGAAAAAAGGCATTTTTAGCTGTGCTCATAAAACTTTAGTTACTGTAGTGTGATAAGTCAATGATTATGTTAAAGAGCAGCTGAATACACCTTTGTTTCCTTTTTAAGTTTTGCCTCTTAAACTTAAAGAACCTTTGGAATTAATTTTATAAGAACTGCTACGGTAGTAACTTTAAATGAGAAACTGTGCTATAAAAGGGTTAGGTCCTCCCACATCTGACACCTTTCAAAATTCAAATTTTGAACCAAGAGGTGGTTTAACTTCTAACAATAAAAATAAAGAAATTCATTAGACTACTAAAATAAATATATTTTAACCCCTAAAAAATAAAATGTAATAAACATTTGCCTTAAATTCAAACTTGGAAAAAAAATCCGAGTTCCAGATGGGATTTGAGCGCATGACCCTCCGTAACACCAGTTGGATGCTCTAACCACTGAGCTACTGGGAACTCTATGGCAAGCAAGGGTGAAATGTGGGTCTTGTGGCTACGACTGCATCACGCAGTCACATCACCAAACCAAAACAACAAATGCATATGTCTCATAACAGCATCATGCAGTCACATTAAAGCACATCAGAGATGCAGCCAAGCTAAACTAGTATGTGAGATATGTCAGACAGAAATAAACTTAAATTGACAGGAGGCCAGCCTATTTGTGGAACAATTCAATTTATGAGTTTATTTCACTTATTGTATATTTTATTGGTCAACATTGCACCTTAGTTTTACAATGAGCTTCAAAACACGAAACTGTTAAATGCAAATTTTGGAGCAGGTTGATGCAAAACAAGGAAAAAAAATTATTCTTTCATTACAACCTTCCATCGTGCAATACAAAGGGAGTACCCAGCTGAACTTTATTTGGCCACAAAACATCCACATCACTTTATTGATGGGCATATCTATTCCAAACTCACACTCAGACATAAATTATGCAGAACTATGTACTCATCGCCTTGTAAAACAAAGCAAAGCCCACCCCAATCCCCCAGGGGCTGAAAGCAGTGGTAGAAAGAGCCACGTGTGAATTGTTTCGATGTAATGTGGTACTTTTAAAAGCTTTACTAGAGCACAGTGCATGACTTTAACTGTTTTCATTTTCGTAGTCTGAATTTAAGATGGGGTCTTAGGTCTTACATCTTTGTTTTTGAGGGGCTTAGTTTTCGTAACACCCTAACAAGACTTGTTAGGATGACTTCTGTAAGATTTACAGGGGTGCTTGTACAGGAACAAATGAATATTTCATTGAAATTTCTGATAAACTTAATTTACCACGCGATTGATTTTAAAACAATCAGCAAACTCCCAAAGGAAGCGTTGTGCAATTGATCTTTTGTCTTATGGATATATAGTTGAGGGGTTCTTCGTTTTTTAGCAGTTCTTCGTTTTTGAGGGGGTCTTCAATCTTTAGTCTTCGTTTTCTAGAAACCCCAATTTTGTGCAGATTGAGAATGATGACTAAAAAACTTTGTAATTCAAATGAGTTAGAGTGAGAGCGAGAAGTAAAACGAACGCAAGCTCATTACTGCTTAGTGGTTGAGTGACAACTGAAGGTGACATGCAATCACCTGGCACAGGCCCTTTTATAGCGCAGTTTCACATTTAAGAAATAGCATCACAAATTTTATGCTAACAAAAAAGTCATGTATAAGCATGTAGGAAAAACATCCAAAGCTGCATTCAGCTTGATGATTGCACAATTCTGTCCTTTTAAAAGCACTTTATACAGTGATCTGCAGTTTTCAGATACCACTTTCAAGTAATAAGATAAAAATTGCATGGGGAAGTTATTATTTAAAACAAAAACACAAATTTAATATTATTATTTTTATAAATAACAATTATACTACAGAAAATATATAATTAAACTATGGTCTCAATGAGATACAGGTTTAATTAAGCTGCAGCAAAGGATTTGAGTTAGGATATTCAATCACAAGTATAACTGTTAAAAGAAGTTTAATGTACCTTATTGTTGGTACCGAAAAAGGGTCAAAGCTATCAACTTCTGCAATATCAATCGGCACACATACCCGACCTGAGAACAAAATTGAAGCAGTTTGTGACAGTTGTTGATAGAAATATTTTCTGGACAGAATAAAACAGAGAAAAACTTCCCACTTTTAGACTGCAAACAGCCTTTTCCTTTGAAGAGAGTACTAGGAAATGGAAATGGATGTGTGCCTGGAATGGAGCAAAAAGGAATGGAAGGGAGGGATGGGAGATTTGCTCCCATCTAGATCTGTACATCTATTTCCTCTTCCCAGTTTTCAATTTGATAATTATGCTTGAATTTTGAAACTCCAGGCAAAGGAAAAGACTCTTTTCCAGTCTATCTCACTTTCGGCACAGCCCTTCAGTTCTCTACAATCTGCCTGTCCCACAATGGGAGAGGTACTGGTGAAACAAGCCAGGGATGGGGGCATGCAGGGGGTTCACAATAACTGTCACTGAATATTAATAATAACATAAAACTCATTAATACTGACCTGTTTTGGGGTGAATGCAGAATGGACTTTTTAGCAAGTGGTTGAGACCCTTTGTTACGTTAACATCTAATCGCGGGTAGCAGTATTGTAACATTATTTCATCCAAAGATTTCTGATGCCAAAAGTACCAGATGAGTGTTAAAAAACATGTCATAGAACATTAAAATTATCTCCAAAATTAGTATTGATGATGTTTATGATTTTCATTTACCTAATGTATACAATAATGATGACAATGTATAATAATAAAATAATAATAATAATAATAATTATAAAATCCATGGGTAATTGTCACAATAATTTTGAATAAAAATTAGCAATCAGAAGGCTAATAATTAAGGTTAATAATAACAATAGTTACAATAATAAAAAGATAACAATAATAATCATTATATTATTAATTATTATTATTAATTGGATTGTATGCATAGCCTTTAAAGTCATATTTTACATAATATAATCATTTGCCTTCAGTATTTTATGAACTGTTTGAATTATTGCACTACTCACTGATAACTTTATATTGAATTCAAACTTTTAGCCATTGGTAAAATGCAAAAGAAAAAAATAAAACAAATGTAGATTAGGATCCCAAAATTCAAACTTAGAGAAATAATGAAATGGTATAAATATCAATAATGTACTCACCACGGTCAATGAGCCATTAATGAAAACACATTGTTTATTCATATGATCGTCTTAGATAAACAAAGAGTCGCATAATATTTTCTTCAATTTAGCAAAAATTTATTTCTTTTACCAAAACAATTAAATTTTACAGAGACAACCTTCAGGAGTGTGTCTGCATCATAACCATTCAATGACCACCATATTCGAAAAATTTGATATCAATTTAGTGACCCAAGGGGGTTTCCTATTTATGGAGCCTCCACAGTTAAAAGAGATTACAAATTTTCTTCGGGCAAATAAAAACCATATGAGCGAGAAAATATACAAAACATCTTACTTTATTACTGATGTACTCCTGCAGAACATGCCATCGATCAATGACATCTTTAGGCTTTGACAGACGTTTGCTCAACTCCTTTTTAAGATGTGGTTTTCAGTCAAAGAAAATGTACTACACTACATTGTTGAAGAGTAAAGTTACTGCAAGATTAGGTAAGTACAGTGCATAAAACAAAAGTTTTCAGACATTGCTAATCAAAGATCTTTTTGGGACAAATATGTTTAAGGTTATCTGTAACAATAATATAGTACTGTAAATAAATTAATGACAAAGTTATTCTGTCACTAATATTTCTATTTTAAAATTACTGTTCACTGTAACAAAATGAGAATTCTGTTTAATGCCATTACCTCTACATCAAGATAAACACCACTCTATGAAGAGTTAGATGAAAGCAATGGAACCTTCAAATTTACATAATTCTTATATGATATCATCGTCTAGAATTTATCATAATTATATGACGTCTGGCACTACATCACTGTAATTTCCCTAAATACAAGTCAGTAATTAATACTACTACTGTAAGGCACCTAAAGGATATCTTCATTCAAGTGGGTGAGGGCTATAATGGCTTCACATTTCTCCTCAGAAGATAAAAGTTCTTGATTCACAACAACTTGATCAAAATCTTTCTCTAAGATGCCAAGAGCTCGTCTAAAAAGTAACAACTAAAGTAAACAAAAACATAACAATAACAGTAATACCATTTGATAACATTAATAACAGATCAAAAGCATGACCCTTCTGTGAGGGTTGTGTGAGCAATAAGGAAATAAGGTACAAATAAAAATCCATTGCCACTGAATTAAATATAAAAGGTGAGAAATAATTTTGTTACTTTGTACAGAAGCTTTAAACTAACAATTACATGCAATAGAGACTGTATGCAGAATTCAGAGTTTAAAACATTGATCACTTCAGAGAATTTTCAATACTTCAATTAGTAACTGATTTAAAGACTTTTTTGACTTTTCTGTGATGTCAAAGTAGAGATCAAAACTGGAAGAAGATTACACTGCCTGTACTCAGTCTTGGCTTGTAAAGACTATTGTGTCCAAGGACTGTGGAGCAAGATTCAGATGGGGGGGGCGGGGGGAAAGGGAAGGGGAGCTCACAGTCAAGAGTGCCAAAAGTGCCATTAACAATTAAGTGCCGTTGGCCCAGGAAATTTTGGTCAGACTTCTAGATTCACTGGAAATGCATCTAAATCCAGGCATTTCTTATGGCCCTAAAATTCCTAATTTTTTTCAGTCTCCTAAAAATCCCTAATTTTTCACTCATTTTGGGCTATTTTCCCTAAGTATCCCTAATTTTTGTCTTTCCATGTCCATCCATGGTTGCTCCATGACGTTGAGGTGCACAGCATTTGCATCAACTACATCTGAAAACACCACACTTAGACCTTGCAATGCTAGGCATCTCTGGTTGATTTAGACAAATTCATTAATATACCTTGTAGGTAATTCTACAAGTAAGCTTTTATTATTTTATTATTAGACGTAAGCTTTTATTATTTCATTATAAAGGTAAGTGAATACCAAGGTTTGAAGATAACTATCATATAATCAACATCTGTGTATATATCCTTGTAGTTTTGTCCTAAAATGCCCTATTTTCAAGCCATTTTATACCTAAAGTTCCCTAAAATTTAGATTTAAAAATCCTTATTTTTTCCGTAAAAAGTTCCTCAGGGCTGTAAGAATGCCTATAAATCTGTAAAAATTTATCTTCACAAAGTGGACATATATTTACATCATATATGTCACATCATATATTCACAGACCCTTTTTTTAGGGCATTTTCACGAAAAATTATTGGGGGGTTCCTTTTGTTCACCTATTTTTTATAATTATATGACCCTGCATTTTAGTTACACAGTGGCAAGATACAAGAAGGGGTCAACTGGGACCCTTGCATGGGGTATGTGGCTGTCACAAAACTAGTCTAGCGATTGCTTATATACTATAGCTTAATGAGGGGGATTCTAGAATGTTCCAAACAAATACATGATCAGTCTATTTATAGAGACTTACATAACATTTGGGATAATAATAGAGAGTAGCAAATTGACATTTATGACATCTATGCACGTTCTCATCTAAAAAGCAAATGTAGATGAATTCCAGCAAGTTCTAGATTATCATAACAATAATTATGCATATGAACCCTCATGCTTTTCCTGACTTCATTTACCATTCTTAAAACCAAAAGGCATGTTTTTGACATCAAATACAGCCACATACCCCAAGTATGTATTAGACCCCTTGTATGCTTATAGTGTGTAAAGCAGATATTTCATACAGATAGCTTGGACGTCTATTAAGATAAGCAAACCTGATAGATGGATGATACAGCGAATCCCTCAGAGTTACTTTCTTCAATTGGTTCTCGCCACCCTTTATTTATAAACACAATAGAGTTAATGGAGGGTTTGAATATATTCTATAAGTCTGCCTAAATTATTTTAAATATAAGTCAATACTTTTGAATGAAATTAGTAACTCCAGTTGTAATTAGGGGGTGGATGGAGGATAAAAATTAGGAACTCCCGACTATATTGAACAGATGCATGACAAAGTCTGATGAATAACCAAAAAGTACCAAAATAGGATAGATATGGCTCAAGCTGCTTTTCCTCCCAAAATATACTTTTTAATTTTGATAGTTTTGTAATACGGCCAAAGAAAATCCCTGAAAGGTACGATGTGAAGCATTCCATTATCCAGGTTTAGACAAGGTTGTCTTAGTTTTATCTTAGTTTCACAAGCGATTGATTTGCTCAACAACAGCAAACTGGAAAGATTACAGGCTTATGCACTTGTCAATTACTTAACATTTCACCTTAACAATACTAAGATATTCAGCTACTGCAGATCTGGCACTTTGGGACAGTTTACGAGCTGCTTCATCACACACCCAACAATGGACACCACGCCTACCACTGTACACCCACAGTCTATGCTGGAACCCAAAATCCTCTGGAGCAGAAAAAGGGGAAGAAACATTACTCTATTTCATTTTGTTAACATTCCACAGACACAGTCTGTTTCAAGGTGTATTTCTAAGCCACAAAACAAGTGAAATATCCAAGTAGATTGATAAATAGACAAGTTAATACATTATTTTACAGTTTCCAAAAGGTAACCTAGCCTGTAACATGAAACTGAGGCTAAGGGTGAGCTGGCACAGTTAGAGAAGTGGAAATAATAAACATGCTAATCAGTGTCATTCTTATGATGATTATTTTTAATTCTCTAACTATGCCAGCTCACCCTTA
>JAOBYJ020724269.1:0-12993 GCA_025403565.2 Palythoa heliodiscus | reverse complement strand
ACTCAATGATCTTTTTTGGACCTGAAGATTTTGACTTTCTATGAACTGTTAGTATGGGACGTAGCAAACAATGAACAAATTAATAACAATTTTTTGTTAAAATTGCTGTCCGTCACTGATGTTGTTATTATTGCTATTATTATTAGTATTAGTAGTAGTAGTAGCAGCAGCAGCAGCAGCAGTATTAGTAGTAGTAGTAGTAGTAGTAGTAGTAGTAGTAGTAGTAGTAGTAGTAGTAGTAGAAGTAGTAGTAGTAGAAGTAGTAGTAGTACTAGTAGCAGTTAGCCCAGGTAAAAATTAGTTCCATGCAGTTAGTCAATATTACCGTGTGCACACGTACCAGTAAGTATTTTTTTAGCATTTGAAATAGCCTCGACGTGTTTACCAGAACTTAAAAAAGAACGACAGCGGTTATAAACGCACTTTAATCAGCGGGACTCAGCATACTTGCTTTAGAAAGTGAAAGTTTTTAGTACAAATTACAAGTTCCGAACACGGTGTTCTAACCTAGGTGAGTATTATAAAGGCATGCCTTGGATTTGTTTGTATTGAAATATTTGCCAGAAAACGATGAATATTCTGCTTAAACATGGAAATCGTGTTTACCGCACCGGCCTTTGTCGTTGAATTATAAATGTTTTGATTTCGGAACACATTTTATCAAGATGTGGCCCAGAATCCGAATGAAAAAACTTCCAGCAAAGAATGGAAGAAAACACAAACTTTACGCTACATAATTTGCTCTTTCCAAGTTAATAAATCCAAATTTTATTCTCCTTAGTATCTGTCACTGCCTATACATCTTTTTTGTTGGTGGTTTTAAAAAGCGAGTTTTAATTGAGGTCTGTTGCTGCGGAGTCAGTGAGAGACTCGTCGCTACTTCCACTCCATGGAGAGGTGTAAAAATAAATATAACGAAGCATAACTAATAAATTCTACTTTGTGAAAAGATCTTGTCTTTTAAAACGCATTTTTGTGATTATACAGATTCTATTTAACACATAATACTACAGATACTTACATCTATGGGTATATACCTTTAGGTTTTTTAAAAAAAACTAAAATAAATCGAGCGAACTGAATGTGTTTCATCTCACGCGTCTGGCATATAAACACATTATTGAGTTACTTGCTGTGCTGTTTTTGTCTAGCATTTTGCGGTTTATAAGTATATTCTATGGCATTGCAGGTGTTTCCATTGCTTAAAATCACGATAAAGTTTCTGATCCAAGTATTTCATGATCAGTATATTTTTTTATTATAACATCTTATTTCGATGTTCTAGTTTTTGTGATTACACTTGAGAACTAGATTAGAGATGGAAGGAAGTAAAAAAATGAACTAAAGTAGGAGTTTCCGGAAAAATTGTTAGGTAATAGCAAACACTGTGAAAATATACTTTTTTTTATCTAAATGGCACTTGATTTAACATGTTTAAGAATAAAATTTTTTAAAACAGGCCTTCATGCACGCTTTTCTAATTTTAGATATTAGATTTGATGACCGATTTGCCGCACATTTGACTTAAGTTATACTAACTATTTAATTTTTATTTGAGTTCTTTATTTGACGGCAATTTTTTACCTTGTCGTTTTCTGGAGGAAAAATGGGTTTTAACTGGGCTTCGTGATTGCCATTGATATAGAGAGCTAACTCTGGCAACTTAAGAAAAATGTTATTTTCTGCATTGGCAAAACGCTCTGGTCCCGATCTAATCTGTGTATATAAAAATAAACTTTAAATATAAATAGTCGCAAAATACAGACCGCAAAATCAAACGCGAAATGACTTCACGTTAATTGCGAAATTTTTGTTTCTTCAAGTTTACGGCCGTTGTTATCTACTCCGGCAATTTTAGTTATTTGATTTTATTCAATTTTGTATCATAGTAAAAATATGGATGATGAGAACTTTCTGTGCAATGCTTCGCGCGCGGCATTTCCATTAAACGGAGATTTAACATTCTTTGCAACGAGCGCGATTGAGTAATTATAAATATCTTATGCTAGTACTGACAAGGGTGTTTTTTATTATCTTTCTCGTAAATTTATCTGCAGCTGGTACTTTTGCATATCGCATAAGCTACAAATATGCTTTAAGAAGCAAGTGAAGTTGACAAGAGCGAAAATCATAATGCGAGCTGTCGGTATAGATTAAACAAAAACAGATGTCTCTATAAAGATTCACCTCACTTTTAAAAAGTTATAAAATTATTCAAGGGTTGTGGCATAACAACTATAAATATTCTGTAACTACATTCAGTTACCTTGATACATTGTTTTGCTCTCTCTTGTTCCCATTTTAACCCATTTTGAAAAATTAACCAAGAGCTCTGCCACCGTCTCTCCTAGCATACGGCTTTTGCTAATGCTTGATTAGAATGTCGTTGAATAATTAAAAACTTTAGAACAGGTACTGAGAAGCAAAGCTGGCATGTAATTATCATAATATTTTCTCTAAAAGCTGCCGTCAAAAGCATCAGTCAGCATTCCCCGCCAATTTGTTTGGAACTGACAACCTTGCGCTCTACCAGCTGTCCACAGGCGAATACAAATTCGTCTGTCTTTTATCATTGGGCAAGTCGTATTGACTTAAAATCACAGAAGCGGGAACTCAAGGAACGTTTTCTTGATAAATACATCAACAGTGATATTTAAGGTTGCTTATAAATTTTGTTTATCATAATCGTTTCTCTTTTTTTCCTTACGCGTGGCTTTTGGTTTCTTCGTTTTAATCTTTGATTCCCGATACATAATTATCTACTTAAAATAGATTGGGCACCCAGCTATCTTAGCTTTTTTGTAGTTATTTCGGGTGTCTGAACCACTATAATTCTGTTTATTTCAATATTTAACTGATTTATAATATACGGTAAAGATTGTGCATGGAAACTGATAAACGATTTGTCGTTGTTTCTCGTTCCGTTTAATATTTTTTAAACAATTTTTGTATACTTTGTTTTTTGACATAATCAGTAAAAGTTATCGCTCCTAATCGTTTTTCTCAGTTCAAATCGATCAGTTTGTATAGTAGCTTATTTTTTATGGCTGTAAATAATTTGCCTGCAGAATGAGCACTCACAATGCGCCAGGCCGTCTATGGTTAGTAGTAGCACGATTTTTCTCTCAACAAATATTTCGTCGATGACTAAATTTACAGTTATTGTGGAAAAAAGTACGTTTAATTTGCAAACTTGGTATTTAAGACATTTGGGTACAAATCAAACTGTTGTCTTAATAAAATTAATGTTTCGTATCTACAAATTATCATGTGATATTACATTTAATTCAACTTTTAGAAAGCGGAAACAAACGACAGCCTCACATCTGTGAAAATAGTTTAAGGAGAAAAATGTTACTCTGATTAAAAAGACATAATAATTCAAGTGCCTGTGGTAACCAAAACAATAATTTTAATTCTTAGTCAGGTGTTAGCTGGAAAAGCAATTTGCGTCTCTGACAAGTATAAGATAGTTAATTAAATTTAGCATATACATATATTGAGATTTCCTCATCAAATTTCAATTTAGTATAAGTTTTCGTTCGTCCATTGATCTTAGCCAATCACAATCTGTATGTCATCATTTCACCTGTAAGAAAAACGATACGTCCAATCAGAAACGAGAACCTTGTTTTGAGACTTTTGCCGTTTTCCCTGACTTCTGACAGCACGCCCGTCGTTCATGAATGACAGTTGCTGTAAAGGTTATGACAAAAGCACCTATAACAAAATTTTACTTGCCCTCAAAATCATTCAATGCATTTCTGGTAAGCGAGAAGAAAAAGACGTCAACAGATTCTTTCCCGAAAAGTACAAGAACTCGCGGATCTTCAAAACAAAAATGAGAGCGTGCAAGTAGTGACACCGAACAGAAACTAGTGAGCTCTGAAACATTTCTTCAGTTGTAAGTTATATTTTCAAAACTTTATGTTTTAATTACTTTTGATTACTTTATATTTCAAGAGTGAGCTTTTAGTTTTCATATAGAATTAACAAAATAATAACTTTAAGTACAAGAGTTTGTTAATCAGAAATAGATTGCTGTTCTCGTCCGTTTTTATCCAATATTTTGTATGTTTTTAAATCTCATGATCAGTGCGTATAAAACAAACAAATTACTTCATCAGTGGCTGATAAGTGCGTAGGATTTTTTTCACCAGTTGCGAAACATTGCAAACGACGGAGCAAGTACTGTATTGTACTGTGTTGCACTGTACAGCACTGCAGTGCTGATCTATAGTCAGAAGGAAAAGGAGAGCAAGTCGCAACAGCGAACTGAACCAAATAGCTTTGAAACTTTTTTTGAAAATTTCAATTTCAAAACTTTTAATTACTTTGTATTTATACTATCAAGAAAACTAATAACTATAATAAGGGAATCTCGAAATGCATATGAAAAACAGAATACGCCATGTAAAGTGCTTTGTACGTACAGTTTTTATTCTTTCGTCGCTTTTCTTCTCTTGTCGTTGGCTACCCTCACTCGTTCGTTTTATGATACTTCACAGCTCGTGAATAAAAACCGTACGCGCGCACTTTCCACGAAGTATTCGTTACACATTGCATTGCATGATTGGTACTGTACTTTTTTAGTCTAAATTTCTAGTATGTTTAATTAGTTATTGTATTAACTTCATTTGTAAATAGCTACACAATAACCTTTTTAGTATAATTTTAGTAAAACCTTTGTTTAACTTAAATATAGTTATTTTTTTCTATTCAGCCTATATATATGGGAATCCCTCTTGTCAAAAAAGGCTTCTGCTCTTGTATGGTACCTCATGCGCTTTTTGGAGAATTCCCTCTCTACCTCACGTTAACTCATTTTTACCTTTTTCATATTTATTTTTTATACTTTTGCAATGGTGGAGTAAAGTAAAGAGACTTTATTTAACGAGGGTAACACGTGACAGTATTTCAACTGATAAACTTGTGGCCCTCGGTGCGCACTTTACCCCCCTTCCTCTGTCAGTGCTCCGTTTTACGGGTATTTAAAGCTCAAGCTACACGGACCAGAAGAAAGTCGGAACAGGCGTTGGAGTCACTGAGAATCGAACTGGGGACCTCCAGCACAGAAGGCCGCGCACTTACCAACTGTGCTACGTCTGCTCCTATGGTGGAGTAAACTTGAATAAATTTATATATAGACAAAGGAGAGAGGGGTGGTGTTGAAGATACGTGATACACGGCAAAGACAAATTTAACTTTACTAGTGTTTTAATAGTTATTGAAACTGCAAAGTTACAATGAATATTTTTTGCAATTGTTACCCACAATACGTTCATTTACTGACAACTGAGCACAGGATAATCTGAGCTCATTTACAATATACTCTTGATAATTCAAGTACATGACGTTTTAATATTAAAACAGTTATAAACTCTTTCTCGAGTTGTTATTGTTCTTCTATAACTAACAATCTTGTTTATCTTTTGTTCTTATATTATATTTATAACTATCTGAATCATGCAGCATAGGATAACTTAAAAACTAGTTTAAAAACAAGCTACGCGCTTTGACTTCAGTTTAGTCTCTCATCGATGCGATGATCGTATTTATCTGCTGCAGACACATAACTAATTGAGACCTATAGAAACAGCGCTGTTTCTTAAAGTGAATGTCCCGCCTTAGAAAGAACTCGCACGGGGTGCTTAGCAGTAGTCAAAAATAACATCCAATCAGAAGTTCTTATTTTAAATTATACGCACGTGACTTAGCGTTGAGCTAACTGTTTATTCACGACCGTAAGGAAGATTGTTTGAATTTTCAATTAAGGTGGTTTTTGGTAGTTTTTGACCAATTACCTGTTTTTGAAGTAAATTTTAAGCTGTTTTGAAGAAAAGGCGAAGATGATCGACGCTGATCTATTAATTTACATTGTGCAGACCTTGGTAGCCTATTGCAGGCGAGGGCTGCTCTGACAGCAGGATGCGGCGTCTAAATATAGATTATATAGATCTGTCTACAAGGTGGGATACTCACTTTAAGATTTGAAATTTTCTATCGCCTAATTTCAAAAATTCTTAGAAACCTACAAAATCAATAAACCTTCAAAGGTTTATCCTTGAATGATGAATTATGTTAAACCTCTCCTCAAAAATTAAGGGAATTAAATGTTTTGCTTTAGATAGTAAAAGTTGACTTTAAAGCGCAGTGTTGCTGCGTAGAGTTCGTTGAGTACACAGTTAACTAACGCCGCACTTCCGCCGAGTTGTGCCTGCACTGCAGTGGGAGCCTGGGACAAGGTCTGACCATTTGAACTGGATCCAAATTTCTCAGCCTGTACCAAAGAGGAAAGAGTTAAAAAGTAATGCGTAAATAGCAAATAGCAAACCCGAATAAGAAATGATTTAATTAAGCAAAATGAAGTAAGTGTGCAAGATACTTACCCTTTTAACTGCTTTTCTGGCGGCTGTTTTTAGACTCAGTAGATCAGTTTTGACAAGTTCTAAATTCCTTTTGGCCTGGGAATCAGTTGAAGTGGCGTAGACCGCCATGTTTATGTGTGTAAGGGTTCTACTGAAGTCCTCCATGAAAGAAAGGTCGGCCTTGAGTTTCATATTTAACTAAAACAAAGATGTGTTGTTAGTTGAAAGTTGGATTTTGTTGAGAGATTATAACACTATGGCACAAGACAACCCTTATATAATTTTGTTACATTAACATTTAACCACATATATATTCAAGTAATAAATAGGTTTTAAATTAAAGTTATTGATCAAAGATAGAGTTGAGCTTCAAGTACAGTCGGTACTTGCCGTAGAAAATCTTTGTTTTTTATTCCGTCATTGATAACAGCACCGCAGACGGTAAAACATGTTAACAACAATTTTTATTACAGACGCCCCCCTCCCGTCCCCTATTTTTGGCAGACCAATAAATTTTTGTCACTTTTCTATTGTTTACAGTCCGCTGGTGCTTTGAATACAATTTTGAGTTCACCCTCTTCCATTGGGGGCCACGCCCCTTCATCGCCCCTCCTTTTTTGTAATTCTCAATCGGCCCCAGGCCCTGATCATTGTTTGTAATGAAACGTTTCTCGTCTCGGCAAAACTTATAATTTGAAAGTTAGCCTAAGATTTTGAACAAATAAGACAAAACTACAGCATACATTGTTAATGTTACAAAAATAAACAACAACAGCAACAATAACAACAACAACATAACAGCAACAACAACCAAAGGAACAACAGCGACAACAGCAATAACAACAATAACAGCAATAGCAACAACAACAACAAAAGCATCAACAACAACAACAACTTTATTGCACCCCGCAACATTTTTGTAAGTGTCTCATACCACGTATTTCAAGTAAACAGAAAAGGTTACTGCTTTCAGAAATAATGAAAAAATAAAAGTTCCCAGCCTGGAGGCCACATTACTATCTGTGAGGGGATTGGAGCTCAGTAAAATGAAATACAATAGTTATTTTTTTTAAAAAAAACTTAACAACTTCCTTTTGTTTATAAATCTTGTTATAAATATTGTAAAAGTTCAAAACGCGGTGGTAAAATTGATAAAAACAAATAAACAATTGCAGTATACCGTACCGGAAGCATTGTCCATGCGGTCTTGTTGAATGCCGATCTTGTTCTTATGATGGGTTGAATGACTGTAAAAGTGTTGCAGTGTGTGTTTCCTGCTACAAAACCTTTCTTCCTCTGCAACAAAGATTAGAATAAAAAGTTAAATAGCTGTTTCTGTGAGTTTTATGGACACGGTGCTCCCAATAAACGTAGACGGGGATGCTCGTCCTATCCCTTAGGGTATAAAATTAACCCATAATGCTATTCCTTAGGGGTGTTCAAAATCTTTCCTATTTATTTGCTATCTCTTAGGGTTAAAATCACTTGACCACGCCCAATGCGCTCTCTCTTAGGGTTTTATTCACCCTTGACCACACCCAATTTGCTATCCCTTAGGGTTGAAAATAAATGTTCTCGACGAGCACCCCCGTCTACGTTTATGGGGAGTCCCCCCCCCCTTCCGTGCACTGTGCGTTCACATTAAACCAGACCTTTGATGATTTCAAATACGTGGACTTAGTACGTGAATGATAGAATTCAATTTCTACAATTGCCTAGTACCTTTAGAGAATTCGCAAAAGAACAACTATTATCAATACCTGAAAGCCAAAACTAGCTACTTTAATTTGTATTCATCTCAAACGCTTCAAGTTAACCGAATGTGATAAAATTTAATACTTGTAAGGTCTTTCAAATCTTGAAATACAAATTGAGACGGTTCACTTGATTCCCGGTTATTATTTCTCAACCAGGTGAGCCATGGAAAAGATCCTGGGAGTGAGAGTGGACGCGATGAAACACCCAGCTCAAGAATTTGAGTGGTGAAGCAACAAACACAGTGTAGTTTTGAACTAGACGTGTACGAAAACTTGTAGAATTTGTTTAAACTCTCCAAAGAATATTCTAGAAGTGAGGAACGCATATAAACCCTTAGGGATATTCGTAGACTGCTTTAAGATAATTAACAATTATTCCAGGAACGCGCTTTGGATATGAGATGATAGGTGGTTGAATAAGGAATAATAAACCTCATTTCGGGTGAGAATACTCTGACACGCTCTATTTGATCCCGAGTGAAAGATAGCAAGTAAAACTCGGCATAATTTGTTAAAATAGCATACGTGCTAAGTAAAGTTTCCGTAATATGGTAATATTGATCTTTCAAACGTTCTAGAAATTCCCCAAGAATACAAAAGTAGAGAAATTATTTGGATGTCTGAATTAAAGATTGTTACGGTTCGGACCGGAGAAGCTTGTCAAGTTTACCGTTAGTACACTGAAAGTCACGTGTTTGTGGACAAGTCACAGAGTTTTGTAAGTTTTACAGCTTGATATTGTGCATGATAGTAAATTAGTTTGTCTTTGATACCATCAAGCCTGTGTTAAATGTATCTTCAAACAAGCTTTTCTCCACTGGAAGTCGTAACAGAGTCATTTAACACTCACGTTATAGCTAGTAGCAATGGAGGTTCTGAGCTGTAGCCGGGTGGTCATTTGACTAAGCTTTAATATGTCGCACTTCAAGCAACTCAGTTCTTGTGTTAGAGTCGCGTTAGGTGAGGTACAGTACACAGGTGGCCCAAGATGGCATGTCGGCGCTCCATAACACAGGCAGACCAGCAGTAAAGGAATTACAACTCCAAAACAAAATCCTGTAAGAAACCGATTAGTAAGGTAAGCTAGCTTTATAATGAGTTGCTGTTGTAAAAACCATAGTGGTCAAACAAATGTTTACTCTCTAGTAAAAACAACTATCCGATATCAAAACCCCTGACATAACCATTTGAATAAACCTGGCATGCTGTATTTTCTCTTGTCTGAGATTTTCTTCTTTTAGTATATGCGAAAGATGTTTCAGCTCGAAGCAGTTAATATCTGCTTGATTACATCGATGGAGATCCATATTATAGTCTCTCATATAGCTTTCGAGCCGGTATTTCATGTTCTATACTTTATAGTCTCTGACTAACAATCCCCACCGACCATAAGTGAAATTCCCTGAGTAGCAGGTGGATTTTTCAAAATTAAACTTCCGTCTATAGATAATATCAAATTAGGACGGAACAAGTGGTGGAGGAATCTGTACATTCCGCAGGAGATTCCTTAATATGGTTTTATATACATTACATGATTTTCAAGTTAACTTTCATTGGAAGTAGTTTCAATTCATTATCTATTTAGGTTCATACTTTTATGTAGACAATGTTATCTAAAAAACTTGAGCGTTTAACTGAAGTTAAAACCCCCGGCGGCCACCAGCGGAAATAAATAAATTATTAAAGACAACAAAACTTCTACAGAAGTCAGTAAGGCGTCCTAAACACAAACCGAGGTACCTCGATCAAGTTATTTTTTGAGCAACAATTGCCCAAATAAGATCATGATCATCACATATTTTGACGAAAGCTATCAATCTCAAGACGTAAAAATAGAACGCCAATAATAGCTCATTGCAGTTAACAAAGTCGTGTTAGAACGGGATAGCGCATCAGAAGAGTGACATCTTCGGATTGTGCTTTTAAAACTTAAATGTTTTCAGAAGGTTTCAACCTGCGCATGGGTTTTTTTATATTAATGTTTTTCTTATAAAACCTGTTTTCAAAATATAAGACATACTTTACTTTAACTACGTTCTAAATGCTTCTTTGAAAGTGCATTTAGACAGAAAATACAAGATGCATAAAGATGATACAGTGGTACATACGGAAAGTACGAGATACATAAAGATGATACAGTGGTATCATCTTTTGTAGGCATTAATACTGGTTGTCATTAACTCTATAGTTCACTTCTACATTTCATTTGTGACTAACTACTCTAAAAGCAGAATCAAAAAAGGTAATAAAGGAACTACTACTACAAAACAAAAAGCCATAGAAAACTAGTTAGCCAGGCCCGCTATTTTCACGTATTACTGAGATAAACACTGCTGTTTCTAGTGAAGTACAACGGTGTTTGCTACCAACTGAAAGTAACATTTCTGTATCAAAAAACAGGATATAACTATTAGAACTTACCTCGCATTCTGTATTTTCGCTTGTCTGAGGTTATCTCCTTGTAGTATTTTTAAAAGATGCTTGAGCTCCAAGCTGTTAAGTACTGCTTGATCACAGCAATGGAGATCCATTTATACTTGTTCATGGTTTTCGAACCGTTAACTCATGTTCTAAACTTTTATCTCTGGTTAATAATCCTAATAATAGAACTCTTACTTTCAAACTTCCCTGATAAATTTTTCAATCGACATGAGCAGTTAAACTTCCGTAGATGAAGAAAGTCAAATTAGGACGGAACAACTGGTGGAGAAATCTGGACATCACGCGGGAAATTTTTTTAACTTTTATTACATGGACATAGTTTCATTTTTTTATCTTAAACGTTTATGTTGGCAATTGAAAATCTTAAGGGTTCAAAAGTTAAAACCCCCGGCCACCAGCATAAACATATAAATTATTAAAGAGAGCGATACTTCTGCAGAAGTCCTTATAGGGGTCCTGAAGATGAAGAGGATGCCCCAAATTATTAATATTTTTAGGAACAATTGCCCAATCGGGATCATGATTGTCTCTTACTTTAAGGAAAGCCATTAACCTCAAAAAGTTCAACACTATAGAATAATAACAGCTCTTATTCAAAGCTCTCAGTGCAGGAAACTAGTCCGAGTTAAAACAGAATACTGAACACATCAGGATAATCATTCCTTTTCAATTTCCTATTTTTAATTAATTTCTTATAAATTGGTTGTTTACTGAAATACACAGTTCAAAGAAGATTGCCTAACCGGACGGTAGTGAGAAACACTGCGGCTTTTGAAAATAAGGTGGACTATGTGGACAGCGAGAAGATGGAACCAAAAGTTTAATGAAGTATTCCTTGGGAAAAGCCACCCCAATGTTCTTCCTGTTATTACCGTATTCGGACTGACTTTGTGGACTGAGAAATGTTATAAATAAGAGCTTACTTAGCCGGAACTTTACCTTGCTACAAACCTCTTTTTAAAACTAAAAATAAAGTATTTTTAAATTTTTAATAATGATTCAGCTTCAAGAAAACAAGGCCTAAATCGATTCGTAGCAGTTACGGGTGTAGAGAAAGTTTCGTTTCTTTTGTAGCTTTTTCAAATTTAGGAAGTCCGGATCCAGCATATCTAGATTCCTCCCGTAATACTTTAATACATCCGGGAGAGCAATCTTAATTAAATACTCATTCAATGGACCTTGCAACCACAAATCAGAATTCAGTATCTAACATTTAATAATGTAGTAAAATATGTTACACCGTATTCAATGTGATTCCCCTAATAGCCTTAATAGCCGTTTATTGTCTTTATTCCGTTACTTTTGAGACATCTATTACGTTTATGCCAACTTGTTGCTTTGATAAATAGAGGACTCCAAACAACTGCAAATACATACTAACAACGTAACGTCCATAGCCTGCAGGTTATATTACAGCATGAGGCACTAGTTTTTCGCATTTGTCACGCTATGTTCACGTGGTCTTGTCTCAATGCACACTAAGTGAATTCTGAACTAGAACAAGCCGCTGATGCCTTTCTCACGGTTGGCATCTCGAAAACTGAGTCAGCAGTGAGAACAGCTGGACTTCCATGTTTAACAAAACTTTGTAAAGTTCTTCCATAACATGTAACGAGAACTTCAGAATTAAAATGAAAGACTCGTTTTTGGCTTGTGAGAGCGGGTTTACAGTAGCAGGTATCACAGACGCGTTTGAAACTAGCAGTGTAGGTGTCTGGGTCAGTCTTGTAGTTGAGGTTAATGGCACTGAGTGTGTAAACGCTTTGGGCCTTGCTGATAAGACTGTTGAAGTTGTCGAAAAGAGACTCGAAGTTGGTCTAGCATTTGTCGTAGTAGCTGCATGTGAGAGAGTGGAGTTAAGGAAAATGCTTTGAGGCCAAGCCTGAAGAATTACACCGGGATGTGCAGTCACATCGGGATGTGCAGTCAAACTGGGATGTACAGTCACATCGAGATGAGCATTCACACTGGGATGTGCAGTCACATTGACGTTGGGATGATGCTGTTGAACAGTTGTTGGAGACTCCTGCAAGGAACATGTTTTTGTATTAGAGCAACTCCACCATATAACGGGCATTCTATTTAACAATTAGAATACGAGCTCGCAACTTCTATCGCCTGATAGAATGAC
The DNA here is from genome assembly GCA_025403565.2 of Palythoa heliodiscus. Classification (NCBI taxonomy): domain Eukaryota; kingdom Metazoa; phylum Cnidaria; class Anthozoa; order Zoantharia; family Sphenopidae; genus Palythoa; species Palythoa heliodiscus. The sequence goes on along the minus strand of JAOBYJ020724269.1, from coordinate 295 downwards.
GAGGGCGAAACCCATTTTTTTCTTACCTTTTAAAATTTTTACACCATATTTTGTTGCTGCCTTTATTTTATATTGAATTGGTTTGTCAATTAGAAGCTACAAATCGTCTTCATAAACTCGTCCGAAAACGGGAAGTAGACGCCATTTTGAATTGTTTGTTTACATCAGGGCATCATCCCACAGACGCTATCTATTTAACAAATAGATTCCATGTTAGCGTGCGTTTGTTCAGTAATAGATCACAGAATGACGCCAAACTGTGGTAAGAACATCAGTGACACACTCGGCTAACGCC
>JAOBYJ020723167.1:0-13002 GCA_025403565.2 Palythoa heliodiscus | reverse complement strand
ACTGATTTTGGTGCGGCGTTGATCCGATGTATAAATCGTCACCGTGCTTTGGTCGTGCTATCACCGCGCCAAATTGAAATGAGTTCGGTGCGATGATAGCACGATGTATAAAATAGGCCTAGTCTCAACAGCGCACACATCACTACTCTGTTTGCTGTAGTTAGACGTGCAAACATTTAAAGCATTTTTCAAGGAGGGCACGTCCACAGAAGCACGTCTGAGTGCCTTCTTCACTCTGGGTTTCTTCAGGCCTACAAGTATCCCTTCATGATGATTTCAACTTAGACTATTTCTCGTGCAAACGTTTTGATATTCGCCATGTAAAATAGGGTAACATTTTAAAGTACAGCTCTAAATATTTGTTCTCCCACACTAGTGCAAGAACACAAAAATTTGAATGATTTAAAAAAAATAAATTGGCAAAGGCCCCTCAACTGAACATCTCCAGAAAAGTATTATTTAGCTTACGTTCGAACAGCACCAATATTTAGGTTATAAAAGGCTACACATATCCTACAGTCAGCGTGCAAAACTAGTTAATTGGATTGGTTTTTATTTTAAAATTTTCTTTCCACCACATGGTGTGTGTATTAAAAAATTGAGTATTATCGCCTATCGGTGTTTTGTTTTTAATTACCGATTCAGCAATATATTAAAAAAAATGTTTGTCCACTCAAATTTCTGCTGTAGGGTTTTATATTTTTTACGCTTTAGAAACGTTAAATGTCTTTATCCCATGTAGCAGAAAACGTACGTAATAATGAATAGTAATGTTCCGTTGCATACATTTTAGATCCGAGGGCTTTTTTGTTCTAAACTTTTATCATGCATCTGGCGGCCTTGCTTAATTTAGCTAAAAAACACAGGCAATTCTCGAAAGTCACGTTTCATTATAATAAAGTTCATTTTAGTGATCACACTTTCTACAAATTTGCTTTGTAATCTTCAACCTTCATGCCAAGTGATCATTTAAAAGTAAACAGAGATCACTTTTCGGACAATTTATTCCCCGTCAGGGAGGGGTGGAGACTTACTATAATCGGTGGCGGAAGATGAACTCTGGATCCGTAACAATTTCGTATTTCCTGTCTTGGCGCAAACAATCTGATTTATAACTTCAGGCACAAAAAGGTGGCTTTGCTCAAGATCTAAAACTATTAACATGTTTTTTTAACACTGTTATTAAAAATCAAACATCTGAAGGCTCTAATCGTTTGTAAATAATCAAACACAAAAAGCGAGCAAGACTGTTCACTTACGGAAAAATAATGGTTCTAAACTTCACCAATCTCACTTTTAATCAATGAGTTCTTAATGCTTCGGGTCAAATTGGTCGTGAGAAAATCTAAATAACTGCAAAAGAGTTTGTCAGTTATTCTTTAACATATCCTCGATCTTGGCCATTGCTCCAAAAGGCTCTGAAAGAGTCAAGGAAACAATTTAGTTAATAATGTATAAAATATTTGTAAATCAGCGGTGGTATCATTTCTTTCTTATTTTGTTTTGAAGTAGCTAAATGTGCTTTTAAATTAAAGTGATGAATGTTTGTGGCATCAAGTAAAAGAGCTGAGCCTCATTTTTCATTTTTCAGACAGGTTGTGTAACGTAAGACGCAAATTGTAAAGATGAGGAAAAAAGGCCAGAGTTGGAAAAAGTTAGAACTCGTAAAATGAAGTTTTTGTAAAGATGTAAAAGTAATTACAGTTAGGGAAACTGCTGGTTTTTATAGTAAACTATTACAAAAGGACAAAAAAATTCTGAGATAAAGTAGGAAAGACCGAAACGTTTTCATCTCACACGCGACAAAGCCAGAGAACGCAGTTATGATTCTTATAAAATAATCTGGTAATGAAAAAAGAAATGAAATATATGCAGCTCGTTCTACTTATATTTTTGTTTTTTGATTTAAGGTGTAAATGAAACAATGTCACTTTACAGAAACTGGTAAGAAATTTTTAGAGTGTTTAATGCACATTATGACAATCAGGTACGTAAAAAAGTAAAAAGGTCCATGTTATTCTATCTTTGAAAACGAAACGTTGAAAGTCTAACTCTCCTTGTATTCCTGACAGTCCAGAATTGTGAAAACAACATTGGCGTCAGCGACTGTAAATTGACACGACAACAAAAGAAAAGAAAGGACATAAAAGAATTTATCGCACAGACAGTTTGTAAAACTGCTAGCGTTTTGAAGTTTGCTTGTATATCTTGTTTTGTGTAAACTGTGAATATTTTGAGTTTCAACTGTTCACACAGTCCACATACTGGGGCCCCTCACTAATCTCATTTTGCTCTCTCAATTACGTTGGTGGTCATTTGGTTATTAGGAAGGTATTAAAAACGATAACAGCTTGACAACAGAAGGGGAAATGCCTCGCATTGTTTGGCCCAAGAGGAGGGTAATCTATATCGTAACACCTTGTTCATCACAAGCGTAACATCGTTTCACTAGCATTTCTTCCAAAGAGAATTTAGGTGAGATTTCCAAAGTTCTGTGCAAAGCTATGTGACATACTTACGATGGAGGGTGTGAACCTTAATTGGTGTAAAACTACGAGAATGGACGAAACTCTATTTCGTAACTGAAACAATAACACGCCTTTATTTGCACCTCTGAAAAAAAATATACTGCACCGTGCTAAAGTCAAAGCGTTTTAATAGGATTTGTGAGTGCTAATTCCAAAATTTAATAACTAGGGAAAGGGTCGGAAAGGTTTGCTTTGTGAGGTGTGAAGTAGCCATGTTTACACTCCAACCGAAAATATGTGTGAAAACATGATACTTTACAAATGAAAGAAGCTTAGTGGTAAAGGCATTGTTTTGAAAGCAATGGACAATTTTGTCTGAAGAACAAGAAAGGAAGGTTATAAGATCAAAGAAGTGAAACAAGTTCAACTAACAAAAAATAGTTATTTCTAAAAGGCAACTTTAATTTTATTCCTTGTAAGTTGGAAAATGTTGTTATAAGTCGGTGGTGTACCAAACTTAATTTCAATGCTTTTCAGTGCAGATAAAACAACTGATATTAACAAGAGTATTTTCAGAGTACAGTATTACGGAGATGACTCAAGTAGCTAGCTTGTCCAAAGTAAGGACAGAAATTATTGTAATGACAGATATCAACGTACAGGACAAAACAACTAATATTCAGTGAGCTGAGCTTTTCTGTTGTGAGGAAAATTGTTTCAGATTAAAATCATTTCTCATGCCATGCAGAACGCTGAAAACAATTTTATTTTGATTTAGAAAGTCTTTAAGCCTTTCAAGAATATAACAAGCATTGCTTCAGCCGGATTAAAGTACTAGCATATTGAAGTCATGCTGCCGTGCCACTTTATTGCTTAAATTTCGTAAGTACGTTTTCAACAGCTGACACTAAGTGTATATTAAAAAAATTCAGACTTTATTTTATCTAACTAGATCAACATCTTGAGTTTCTAAGGCTACAATATCTGTAAAGCTAATCCTATTTCACATTAGCCGATTTCTGCAAAATATACCTCAAAATTTGGCAAGTATAAACCGTGCATACTTTAAAACACTTGCATCTTCTGACTTAAAGATTGCTATAATGAAACAATGAGCAACAGAGTAATGACTGAAAGAAAGGATGATGAATCGAAATTAACAAGAAAAATATTTAAGGTCAATGCTTGATAAACAAAAAACTACAAGTAATTGCAAGGAAACAAAATTGAACTCTATCCTGGACCACTGAGCTCAATTACCTAATTCTTCGTCGAGCATGCAGAGGATGTAATTATTAATACAACGATCTTAGTTCGTTGAACTTTAGCAGAACACATAAGCATTAAGTTAAGTTAAGCATCACAAAATCTTAATTACCAGCTTAACTTCACAGTCTCCTTCGCAAAATGTTGACAGTTCTTCCATAGCATCACGTGACCCACATTTCAATATGACGCCATTATACAGTATTTAAGAACGAAGGTCAATATTTTCGATAGTTTAGGAAAAACCAGCGCTTAGAGTAAGTTGAAATCTAGATATATTTTCAAATGTAATGCTAACTAAAAGCACAAGTAGAAACAATTTGTGTTTAGCCTAAACTTGGTCATGTTTAAATTGATTGCATACCTTTCTGAAGACCATGAATAATTTTATATGGCGAAGAACATTGGACCGAACAGTTTCTCTGGACTTCGACAACGTTGTTCACAAGATTTGTATGAATCTTATCAATGCAAGAGGTCTTTGTTTTCAGTTTAGTAAAATAGTAAAACAAAAGTTTCATAGAAAAGAATTATCTTTCCTTCCTTGCTCAATGGTATTAACCAAAAAAGGAAAAGGAAATCTTTGATGTTGTTTATACACATTTAACTTGTGATAAGGTTTTTGAAATCTAATTTTGATACTCTATTCATTAGTTCTCCAAAGACTAAAGAATAAGTTAAAGTGCAATTTTGTTGGAAGTCGTAGTATATACGAGTTGGTGTAGTAACACTAGCCACTTCATATGTGTTAATTTATTCAGTAAAGAACTTAGAACTGTTATGAAATGCTTTTTATTTACACCAACAGACCTCACAAAAAAGTACCAGAAAATTATAATTGTAGAGCTGAACATAACAGTTTTAGATTGTTTTAAGTTTACACCAATGGTAAAAGGGAAATAGAACCAGTTAGAATTCAACAACGAAGTCTGTGCCATGTTGTTTTTATGCTACGCAACTAAACTTACTAGTCGATCTAGTTGACATCGGAAAGGAAATTGTGTTTAATATTATGTTTACAATGAATAGTACTTCTAATTTTGCCACACGTTTTTTTAAAATCGCAGAAACGAAAAATGGCGCAGAAGTTTATTCTGAAGAGTCATTTCCACTGTGCTCAGTTATGCGGAGCTCAACTTTATAACAAAAGAACACCGAGGTTGGTATATTTTTTAATCCGTTTTACTTTTTTGGAGAAATATTCCTCTGTAGAGATTATAACAGCGTTTTAGAAAACACAGCAAAGTTAATTTACGTACTTCAAACAAACAATGTCAAATTAAAATTTTGCATGAACAAACTTTGCCGTTACTTTAAAAACTGCTTATGGCATAGTAATATGGTATTAAATGTTAAGTTGGAATTCCTTATAATAATAAAGAAAGTATGAGAAACATCGAGTGTATGGTAATACCTTTTCTTTTATGTAAAAGCTAAATTTGGCATACATCTAGAACGACTGAAACTAAAGGTCGACCCCTAGTGTCTTGTAGCTCTTTAGAAGAGACATGAAAAGACCTATCATTTGATAAGTGGTGGCCCTTGGTTAGCGAAGGCCGTTAAAAAGTACTACTACAGTCTCGGCACAATAACAAACGTGCGCGCCGTATAAATGGTCTAAATTTTAATGCATGGGGGCTTCAAGCGCAGAATTCTGACAATGGTCTGTACATAGTTGAAAACGTCAAAATGAATTAACACTGTTTTGCCTACCGCTATAAGTATATTATTGTGTACTAATATTTTCCTAAATTGCAAAATGTGTTGCCTTCACGTCTAAAAGAAATTTATATCTGGAACAGAAGATGTGTGGATTTTATTCGCTTGTTTAAAGGGAATAGATAAATGAACATAAACAAACTTTAAACAACTAGATCATCTACCCTACTGGTCATTTCAGCCATGTCTCATTCGCTAGATGTATACATAGTATTCCTTCTTCGCCAATATTTTCCCAAAGTTAAACTTCGAGACTAACGTATATGAGTAATTGAGGCACTTCAGTTTCACAGATCTATGAATATTAAGGGAATAAAGAGCTTAGGAAGCATCAAGAAAAAGCTTTTGTGTTTCTAGAAATAAAATTTTGCTCTTTTTTCCTTTTATTGTTTGGTGGTAGCGTTAGTATCTTCAGCAATTGTTACTAAAAGGCACCAAATACAGTTTGCCCTTCAAATTTTGAAATTGTATAAAGCAAACAAACGAGTCAATTTTGGAAACTTTGGTTTTCAGTTGCTAACAAAACGAATGCAAAAAAATGTTCATATAACAGTTCTTTTCAACTAACATGTTCCGTTGTCACTGAGGCAGAAACAAATGCCCTAAGGTCGTTCTTATAAAACTAAAAAGTTGCCAAAAGGGTAAAGTAAATTTTTCCGCTTAAGTTATCTTTTCTTGTCTCTAAACCATGTCAGTGTTTAATGTTTAATGTTTTAAGAATTCTGTAAAAAATTTCTATTTATGTTTTGTCTACACCGCTTTGTATTTTACTAAAAACAAATCCGGCTCTGATGTCAACTTTTGTGTATCTTTCATTGTTTTACAAAGATATACTTGCTTAAAGAAAAAATATTTACAGTTCATGTCTTAATGATATAAAAGAGACAGTCATCAAGGTTGTGTAAGCGAAAAGGCAGAGCAGTTAGTCAAAATTGAGACTGTATTTCACTGTCTTCTTCTCCTTGCAGCTATCTTAATTCCTGGTATAGTTCCAGAAGAAGAAACCGAATGTTGGAAATATTAAGAAGAAACTTGCTCTTCAAAAGTTATTTACTTGTAGATGAACAGTAATATCGAAAGTACTGCATCGACAAAATGTACTTCCAGGTTAAAAACTGACATGCATATACTTGGTACTGTTCCGTTTTTGAACTTAGGCTTCGGAGAAAAGAAGAAAAACAGAACCCAGTTTTGGATATATTTCTGATGAAAGATGCTTTTAGACTTCTTCAGTTTTTCCTTTTTTTAAAAACTTTTTTTCAAGCTTGATTTATCAATGCCACTGAGTGGTTGAAAGAAGTCTGTAACGCTAATAAAGTAGAAATAAAGAGTAATAAAGTAGTAATGAAGTAGTAATAAAGTAGTAATAAAGTAGAAATAAAGTAGTTATAAAGTAGTAATAAAGTAGTAATAAAGTAACAATAAAGTACTGAGCAATAAAGTAATAATAAAGTAGTAATAAAGTATTAAAGTAGTAATAAAGTATTAAAGTAGTGATAAAGAGTAATAAAAAAAGGTAGTACATAAAAGTCTTTAGAAGAACACTCAGCTTCCTTTAGAATACTTTAAGCAAAGGAGATTTACATTAGGAGTCGTCAATCTCTGATAACTGGTTGATATATCTTTGCACTCTGCACACTTCCTGTGCGCTCTTTTGGGTTATGTACCTTCTCTTTTTTGATAATAAAAGCAACTGTAAGCTATGCAAAACTTTTCTAGCTGTTTGGAGTTGACAGCGTTTGTATGAACGTCATGAGCATCATTAAGTCTATAAGGGACTCCTATTAAACCTCTCAGTCCATACCAAGCTTTATAGAAAGGAAAAAGCTATGGTTTTATCAAAAAGCATCTACTTTTTCAAATATCTGTATCAAGAAAAAGTTGTTGTTTCAACATATTACTAAGTTCTTTTTACAACAACAAGATTACAATCATGGAGCTCGTTCTTAATCCACCTGTAATGTACTATTTAACAAAGGTGGAACCTTTCATGCGTCTCATAATACAGGACCGAACACATTTGTGAAAACCGATGCAGAAAGCATAATAATAGCTATCAAATTAGTTTAGAACATGACTAAAATCACGGTGTGTGCCAACTATCTCAAACATTTGACCAAGTTTCATAAAGACAATTTGCAATAAAACGTCAGTGTATAGAACATGTTAAGTCATACAAACTTTACTTTTCCTGAAGGTAAACTGAAGTTGACGTTTTTACTTTTAGATGTAGCCAGTTTAGTATTTGGTTTTCTTTTTTTTGAAAGGATATTTGAGGAAAAGAAGGCAGATGTCATGAGAAAGACAATCAGATCTGGAAAGATTTCGTTATCAACCTCAACGTTACTTTAAAAAACAAAACACAATTCTTTAGATTTCGTTGGTATATAAAATTCAAATCTAGTATGACTAAAAGTCTTTGGAATCATTCAAATTGAAAATATACAAAAGCATGCAAGAAACTGTCCGCGCTACTTTGAACAGTTGTTTCTAATAACTTTTAAAGCCCCTCGTTTCCTATTTTCATAACCATCATTAAGTGGTTCTTCCTAATAGTCAGTGAAGTAAACTATTTTTGTGTTACCTATACGACAAATATAGTTTCAGCTGTTTACCCCCTCGGTTGTGTATTGAACAGTTGGCAGTTGTACAGAAAATTTACCAGAAACAGAGAAGTTAAGTTACGATCGCTATCAGCCGAAGCTCTTGTTAAAGATAAGCTCTGTCAGTAAACACATTCCATTATGAGTTCTTTACTATTACAAAATATTTGGCATGCATCCAAACCTATGAAGGATTACTGCCCGTAATGAAACAAATAGGTTCCTGAACAAAGAGGTACAAAATAGATAACTGCTCTTATTTTAACCGCACATTAGATATTATCATGTTTCTCTTAATTCATCCAATTGCTTATTTTAAATAGGATCGTTAAAACAGCCGGTTTCCGATGAATTGTCACTGCGCCAACAGTATTCACCTAGACCTTTTCTTGAGCGCTGGAAGCAATGAACAATTTTGATTTGACAAGACGAAGGTCATGTCAACTGAGATTTTTTTCCAGCGAATAAAAATACTTTGTTTACTGAAGTACGTGATCGTTTCCTTTAACCTTTTCAAAAGTGAAACCATTAAAATAGGGTTTAGCTAACCCCCTAATGTAGGCGAAACTCCACAATTTAGTTTTCTGAAGAACCTGTATTCAAGTTTAATTTGTTACGTTTAGGACCTTAGTTTTTGAAAATACGTTCTCTGTTTTGGAAACCTTTTTGAAACACAATCAATCTTTCTTCAATTTTTCAATTATCCTCTCGATTCTATTTCCATGCACCTAAAATATGACCTAGAATAGCTGGAAGGTATGTATATAGTCATACCAGCTGCTTATCTTAATTCTAGTTGTTAATTTTTGTTAGTAAGTAGTTTCTAGTATTTGAAAAGGTTGCTAGAAAAATGTGAGTTGCAAAAGAATTTCGAATTCTTTGAGAAAAAACTTTTAAAGTGAGCGTTATGCACATTAAATGTTTTCTAAAATGCTCTTTGCGTGCAAGGCAATAGTATCCGCATGATCTTTTAGAGAACTCTCAGAACAACAGATTTAAATGCGTAAATATTTGTACTTGGAATAGAGTTTCACTGTTGGTCGTGTAATTCCTCTTAAAACGTGCCTTGAGCCCTTGCAGTGGCGCCGGGTAACAGTTTCGACATATGATAGTGTGTGAATCCGCAAGAGTTCCCTGGGGAAAATCAGCAGCCGTAAGTATATAAAAATAAACATTAAAACAACAAAGCAATTAGCGGCACCAAATGTCCTTGTTTTTAACAAATTTCTCTCGGTTATCTACCGACATCAAGACTTCGCGGCTACTTAATTTGGAGAGCGGGAGTGGCATAATTTTATAGTTCCCTTTGTTATCAAACTAAAAACAATGCGGTCGGAATCTAGTGAACCGCCGTCACTAATAATTTATTACAATATTCTCTCACGTTGCTGCGACTTTGCGTTTGCTCTTTGGCGGGAAGCCATTTTGTAAACAGTGGGTCCCAGGCCCTTGAGCATTGACCGCGTATTCAAAAGATCTTTGACTAAGTATTGTGTATTGTTACATTTAGTGGCTTTATTTTAAGGTCGCAGCATACAGTGTCTTCTTTTTTGATAAAGGTTTGTACTTTTAAAATCCAGGCTTTCTTTATGGATGAATTCGGATAAAAACTGATTTTTTAAAAGATGAAAACAAGAGCTTAATGTTACAATACAGTTTGAATATAAAATGTGAATGACGAAGTTTATCAAAAATCGCTGACACCGTTTTGGCAATCAAGCTGTGAAGAAGAAAAAACGATAACAAATGATAATTTAGCTCGCAATCAAACGGACTTGGAACTTCGCGATAAAGAAAAAAAGTAAAAAGGTGATTTGAACCATCTTTTAGAGAATTTTATTACCTTTCCAGTGATATATAGGTTTAGGGGTATGCGAAGCATAGTAAAAGATAAGTGAAAATATCTCTCAAACTGTACCGTAACCTTGAGAGTTATTTTGCTGAACTGATTAAGGTTTCTGTAACTGCCAACGTTTTACAGATTTGGAAATGTTTTGCTTATTCTGTTGTTGCTCATTTTGTAGACAATTTAGACTTTGCGTTTTAAAACCCTAACCGTAGAATTTGGCTGTGACGTAGAAAACACTAGTACTGCCAGTTTTACTATGTTGCAGCGACAGCAATTTTTAACTGAGGAGACAAGCAGGTGGATAAGAATATAAACTGTTTTTGTGTTTTTGTGTTTTCGCATGAATCAAACAATTCACGTTCATACAATCAAAATTACAATCATTACATCTGGGTTTTAGTTTCTCGTGTTGATCGAAGTTTCCAAAGGTGAAAGAGAACGTGGCGGTTTGCACTTGCTCGGTTTTAGTTCAAAGCGAGAAACACGTGTTGAGGGCGGTTGTGGTTGTTAATAAGGTGTTGTGAACAAGGCACATATAGACTATAATCGTTTTACTTATTTCCGCATCTTGCGGCAAGTTTTGTTCCTGTAAACAAACCAAATGTTGGAGTTAATGCAAAACAGCAGCTATCTGACCTCGGTTCTCAAACGTCGGAAGCCACCCATCTGTGAATGTGAGAAAAACGTGTGCTTCACACGCATAAATTTTTTAATTTTATAAAATTATTTACTGCAATTGATGTATTTGCCTTTGTTTGGTTAGGTACGGTGCGAGAAAAAGTCAAGCCATGACCAGAACTAATCACTAATGTCTAATGGAAGCAGCTTTTGTCGTTTACCATATATAATCATTTTTTCTCTGGCACCGTCAAGAATTATGCATCTAGTAATAAAGGATTTGTGTAAGAAATAAATATCTTTGATTATCCGGTACGCCATATAAGAATAAACTTGGTATCGCCAAAAATTAATATTGAAGTATCACAATTTGTTTTATTCGTGACAATGATAAACTAAATTTATGCTACTCTTACAACAATAATTCTGTGAGGTCTGTCGGCGGTTTCGTAGTTGTGCGGTTTGGTTGTAAATGCAAAACCGGCCCAACCGCTGTGCTTGGCCTTGAATAAGACATTTTACCCAACTTGTCCTAGTCAGATCAGCTGTATAAATGAATAACAGCTTTGCTAACTAGCTATGCATTGGCTTTTCGTCCAGCGAAAGAGCTTACCCGCTAAAAGCAAGAATGAGCGCTGGACTGTTATACCATTTAAGGCTACGCTCAGTGGAGGATTTAAAGATAGGACTTGTTCTACTTAAGGACCAGTCTAAAAGTATCAGCTATATACACGGTGCCTGAGGAAAAAATTAAAATTTTTAAAAACAATCCATGAGCCATCCCAAACGGCACTCAAATAACTTCATATATATCGATCCCACCAATTATCTGGATATAACTTGATGCAAGAGTTTATATACTTGAGCCGGCTATTTTGAAAGTGTTTTGTATCGCAGTAATTTACAATGAACTCAATTGCTTTTGCTTAACCAAACGTGCCACAAGTCGATTCGTGGAGGTCACTTGATAGAAAACCATGCGAGGAAACAGAGCAAGTCACTTTTTTAGCTAAACATATAACTCCATCTGCTTACCCCTTATAAAAAAACTCTTCATTGGTTAAGGTACAATCCGAGTTTTTCTTAAGTAACAATAAACAGTTATATCCTGGGTATGGGAAGAAATATTTAAGTCATAGATCGACAGATATATGGAATTTGAAAAATGTGCAACCAGATATTGGTCTTAAATGTCGCAGTACTTAACTCAAAGGAGTACACTTTGACAAAGTTTTCTTGAGTCTGCCTATAGGAGAAAAACAACCATGGACATAGTATTCAACCAGCTCTTCTACAGTCTCTGTTGAAGGCAATTAAAGTGTTGCGAATACTGACACATGTTTATCTGAATCCCATGAAAGTTGTATTCGGGTGTGTACAAAATTGCACGTAAATCATGGTTGTACATCAATAATGGAGTTACATTTTGTATACTATTACATATTTTCATTCAAGTGCTGCCGTTTCATCATATATAATCTCTTTCCTCCGGTATCTGTCGAGAATTATCCATTTAATAATAAGGATTTGTTTAAAAGTGTGCATGAGAAAAGCGTGCACTTCACACGAAAATTATTTACTGCAATCGATGTATTTGCCTTGGTTTGGTCAGTCACGGTGCCAGAAAAAGTCAACCCATGATCACAACTAACCACTAATGTCTAACTACTAATGTTTTGTGGAAGCAGCATTTTGTCTGTTATCATATGTAATCCTCTTTTGCTCCGGCACCGTCAAGAATTATGCATCTATAGTAATAAAGGATTTGTGTAAGAAATGAGTATCCTTGATTATGCCATATTAGACTAAACTTTGGCCCCGTCCACATTTACGCATTTTTTGTTTGAAAACGCACACTTTTTTAACCGTTTTCGCCTTCCGTCTACGCTAATATGATCGCAAACGGAGGTGCTTGTCACCGAAAACGAAGATCTTCAAAACCGCTCTCCAAAGTGAAGGTTTTGAAAACGAGGTGCAACGTCTTACTGTGGACAGACCAAAAACGAACGTTGTCGAAAACGCTTATCGGGTCACTGCTCATTCCAAGCATGCGCAGTGTAGAGAAAGCACTTTTGAGCAAAGACTGGTGACGAAAACGGATGTTTTCTTATCCGTTTTTGTGGTCTATAATAGTGTGGACGGTCGAAAACGCTTAACAAGAATAGTGTGGACGCAAAACTTTTTATTCGTTTTTATGAAACTGAAAACGGAGGTTTTCAAAAAAAAGCATTAGTGTGGACGGGGCCGTAGTATCGATATTGAAATAACAAGATTTATCTTTATTTGTCGGACAAACTAGAACTTAAACTAGAAGCAATCATAGATTTGTGGAACGCGTTCGACATGTATCTCAGTTCTGTATTGCTGCCATGTCAATGTACCAATTAACAGTTCTGTATTGTTGCCATGGCAATGTACCAATTAATAGTTCTGTATTGCTGCCATGGCAATGTACCAATTAATAGTTCTGTATTGCTGC
>JAOBYJ020722067.1:0-13005 GCA_025403565.2 Palythoa heliodiscus | reverse complement strand
GTATGTATGTATGTATGTTTGTATGTATGTATGTATGTATGTATGTATGTATGTATGTATGTATGTATAATTTTAGTAATTTTGCACCTATCAATGTTATGCCAATGGGAAGGGTCGAGAATGGGGTGAGGAACGGATACTCTACTGAACAGGGGTTGTACACAATTGATAAAGGAAAATTGCAGGACTTTCCAGAACAGCATTTACAGTCAAAACCAAGGACCTGGAGAACTAGAAAAGATTGAAAAACAAACAAAACAATATCTCAATGAGCTAAAGAACACCGTAAGGGAAAATAGAATGCAGAATGGGAGTATTTGCAATCTTTTCGGATATATTTGTGTCCCAAGAAAGTTGAAAATATAAGAAAAATATGTTAATTGATAACTTTCACTGCTCATTAAAATCTTTATTTTCCATGACTTTCTAGGACTGATACTAATTTTCCAGGATTTCCAGGCCTAGAATTTGAATTTTTGTTTTTCCAGGACTTTGCAGGTTTTTTAGGACCTGTACAAACTCTGACTCAAAATTTTTGTCAAATAACTTTCCTCCCTTGGGATATGGTTTCAGATCGAAAAACATTGAAATAGTGGAGGAAGTTCGTCAAATGTTCTGTAATACAGGATTGACCAACACTTCCTTGAAACTATTGTGTTAAATGTTGACAATTATAAAAAACGGATACTTCTTGTCTTTATTTAACTGCATAGAATATCTTATTATATCAAATAAAATAGTAAATGCTAATACAGTAGTTGACATTGTGATACTTACGGTATGATATCCAAGATTTCTAAGCAAAGTCTTCATAAGTATGTCTGCTAGTTTCAATCCATCTGGCGAACATGGCTGCTTCTGTGGCTGTATTTTCGGGACGTCTTCATTCAGTCTGCCAGTGAACCCAAGTAGAGACGCCACATGGAAGTTGTCTTGCATACTAGTTAAGATTATTCCAAGCTGTTTGTGCTGCAAAAGTAAATAACGTCACGCTGGGACAATATTTCAAATAAGCACGAATAAATCTCAAATGGTAAAAGCTCTTCCATTAGAAACTAACGGTCTACCTGAAAAACATAATGCATTCTTGTTTCCTAGGTTTTCTGATTATATTCTAAAGTACTAACCATTTATTGTTACTGCAAATAATCTGTGCTGAATTTATTTTCGCCAGCCTTTTAAGGTTACCATCAACATTTAAACTGATATGTTTCAAAACTTCCAAAACTCTGTTGAATTCAGGCCAACGACACTTAGGAAGCTAAAATTTAACAAACATCACCACTTGGACGCTACAAGCATTTTATGATATCTATTTTATTGCATTACACAGGGATACTGTAATATGGTACAGTTGATGTGTAATTAAATAAGCAATGCTCAACTTGAAATGGTTTGGTGTGACTTTCATGAAAACTCCTTATGGTTATATAAACTGTAGTGCAGCTCAAATCCCAGATCACTTGTCAAAAAATTGCTGTCCCAAAGATCATGGCTGAAAGTCCAGAGTGGTCAGTTTTCCAACCACTGCTTCAGAGCTGGAGACTAGGCTATGATAAATACATGTTATTGAGGCTCGTATGTCCAAAGAGGTGAAACTGACAATTGGTATACCCTGATGACCTAACAAGAGACACCGGTGGTGTTTTTGGTGAGCTAACTGACACTGACTAATGAAAAACAGTCACTGGTCTCAACAACAGTCACATGAGTGACTGATTATGGATTGACTATGTAAGAACAGAGAAAAAGAATTAACTGACAAAAAAATACAAAGTGCATCATCGCATTTAGGCAAAAGTTAACATAGACATTAAAATTGTAGACTCTGTCAGCAAAAAAACAATTTTTTTCAATGAGTGTATTGAAAAGATAGAAATGTATTTATTCTGTGTTTTTATCTCTGCCTTGAAATTGGTAATTTGTTTGTAAGAAACCTCACATGGAGGAGGTTAAAATGAAGAAAATAAGTGCGTACCAAGAATCCCCATGCCCCTAGTCTCACCATATCAGGATTCTGCGGCAGTACCAGCATGTTGATCCCTGATAGTTCAGTGGTTAGCACACCTAACTAGTGATCAATGGAGACATAGATTGGACTGATAAAAAAGTATTATTTTTGTATCACTCTGTCACCACTCCACACTAACCTCTCCTCTGGTAAGGTTGTCCCAGCTATCTGGTGCTTGCGGCAACAGTGAGTGGAGAACATCCATTCTCTCAGGCAAAGGAGGGAGTAACAGGGATGCACCAACTGAGAGAGCCTCATTTACAACCTAAGGAGTGACATAATAACACTCTAAAAAGTTATTCATAGTTTCTAATTTGGCCATTTGTGGATATTTTCCATAACTCTTCTTTATTACTCAACAGTAGATCTACAATTAGGTACTATAAACAATTTTAAAATAATCTAGCTGAACAATAATGGATACTTAGTATATGTGTAGCTAGCTAAAATGCTGTGCAAAAAAATCGCAAATGGCAATAATCAATCACATGATAATTAAAGAGCTATAAAATGCTTTAGTTGTTGATCAAAACCTTCAAAATTAAACTGTAGTTAGGAGTAAAATATGTTGATTTTGTAATAGATTAATTAATACTACTACGGTAATTAATATTGAACAACGAACTCAAAATGAGAAAGATTCTTTTTATAAAAAACTAAAATGCACAAAGCAAGCTACCTCTTGAATTTCCTGAGGAATAGATCTATCTAGTAGGCGGAACAACAACTGTCTAAGACCACTGGAATGTGTACCAAGGACTGTGGGTGGAGCCCCAGCAGCAACAGCCAATGAAAGGTGAGACATCAGAAGCTTCAAACACCACAGTACAAACCGCTGATGCTCACTATTAAGAATGCAAACAGTTAAATTTTAGCATTAATTTTTGTAAATAAATGATACCAAAGCTTGAAAATAACCTTTATTTCTAGGTAGCAAAGGTTGGACATTGAATGATGTCCTACTTTAATATTGAATGTATAAACAAAATCAAGAATCTGTGTACAACAACAACTATCTTGAAGAATAACTCAAAAATCACTCAAAACACAAGACCCTCATTTTGGAATGGAACACACATCACAAGTCACATTTAAAATTGTATATTTTTTTCTGCCAGAAATTAATGTTAAAAAGAAGTTAAAGCTTAACATGCCCCAAATTTTCCCTAGAATTCAGGTTTGAATATCATTAACAAGTTATAATTAGGTAGACCAGTAATGTAGTCTTTTAAGCTCACCTCACAGTCCTGAATGGTTGCATTGGCTCTTCTTTGTCGAGGCCTTCACAAAATCTTTCAAGAAACGACTTTAAAAGAGTAAATGTGGTTTCTTGAAGCTCTACACAAAACGGTCTGTACCAAGAGATCACTTTCCTGCCAAGACCAACCAAGTGAAAATTCAATCAATCAATATGAGGAAAAACACGAGACATCACCAAAACACAAGTCAGTACAACATTCACTAGTGCAAAACAAGGGTAGACCAAATAGATTTTGAGCCAAAATCAGCTGAACGATGCATCTTGTTCAAGTATGCAAACTAAGAGGTCTAGGAAATTACGTTTTTAAAAGCGATTAGAATGGAGAATGAAGAGAACCAACTACTCGGTATTATTCCTTTGTAAAATCTCTTATTAATGTTTGACACTCAATTTGAAAATGTTCTCTTTTCGCCTTATGGTAAATAATACAACTTTGTCAAGTCTGACCATGCACTATAGGATTTGTTCATCACAAGTTGAAGAACTAACTAACTAACAAAATGATTCAAACCTTAATCAATTCATTTAGATTAACTGAATAAAATCACAGAGTAGAAAATTAGTCAGAGTCATCACAATAGGTGTGTACAGACTTTACCCTGTCCTTTTTACCAAATAAGGAAACTTAGCTACCTTATCTCCGAATAAGGAAACTTTTAAAACTGTCCCAGAGAAAGTTCATTTGTGGCAAACACAAACACTTGACAATTGCATGACCTCTGTCCATAACAAAACTTAACTTGGGAAACCGTTATTGGAGCCATGCTCTGTGGATTAATTCCTGCCCCCATTGGCGAATTTTGTAAATAAATAAACTCATAACGAACGTATCCTACAGTGCCTAGTCTAGGTTTACTAGCTTACCTGAGTTAAAACAAAAATGCAACACCAGTTAATCCTACCTATCAAGTGGTAGGGCAGTCCAGGCGAGACTATGTGAGGTACCAGAGGCAAGCTGATGCACAGTAACTCCATCCAATCCCAGAACCTTCTTTGGTTTAGTGACAGGTGTTGTGCTGTGACCTTGACCACATTGTCCCATTGAGTTATTACCCCACGCATACACTTCATTCTCTGGCAGACATCAGATTGTGTTACTAGATTATAACGTCTCACAATTTCAATTGCACGGTGTTAAACTCTGACTTATTTAAAGCAAGGACTTGTAAAAAGGAACAGGGCTTGCGTTTCATCACAAGATTGCAAGAATTTGACGTAATATTTACCATGGTTAGTAGAGTTAAATGGTTAGGAGACTTGGTGGCTTTCTTTGTTCTATGTTTTTGTTCTCTTTCCCATTGATCGTGCACAAGTTACAAATGGTTTTCAGATGTAAATAACTAAGGAAACGGCCAATAAAATAACGAGCCATCACACCTAGAACAAAAGATCATAACCGTGACCGTGCACAACATGAAGCAAAGCAGCATTGTAATCTTCATTGCAAGTTTCATAACCAGTCCACTCTACTAACTTTGTATTTACAAATCTCCCCCTAATTTCTCACGTTGGGGAGCCAAGTTTCCTCTCGTTTGAGATATCTCCACCTCCTTTTCTAAAGGGAAAAACTTGCTAAGTGATTGAGAATTTGGTTTTACTGTCCAATCCGGTTACTATAATGAATGTATTCAAGCAACATTTGAGACTGGGTGCTATTAAACAAGAAGCCTGGACAGGGGTCAGCTGTGTAAAAGGCACAAAGTGCTTAATTTTATTCTCCACTCTCCCTTTATTTCATAGAACGTTTGGTATGATCTCCCTCTCATAATGAAATTCTACCACATTTTCAAAATGAAGGGAAGAAATTTACGCTTTCCCAAAGGAAATGAAAAGTAATCCATAAGGAACAAAGTCCATGTTGAGGTAAAAATGAAAAAATTAAGGAATATTCATGGAGTACTCAAGGCTTTTCTAGTTATTTTTCAAAGAATTTGTCAGTGATATCATTTGATTTATTTTTGTTTATTTTAAATCTTTGTGATACTCATGCTGTTAAGATATTAAACATAGATGTAGATGTTATAAAAGGTATATTTTCTACAATATCCTCACAAACATAATCTAAGTGGTAT
Organism: Palythoa heliodiscus; assembly: GCA_025403565.2. NCBI lineage: Eukaryota > Metazoa > Cnidaria > Anthozoa > Zoantharia > Sphenopidae > Palythoa > Palythoa heliodiscus. The sequence continues at coordinate 7,661 of JAOBYJ020722067.1, read as the reverse complement.
TACAAGAAAGACTCTTTATTTAAATTGTAGTCAGGCATATTTTTATAAATAAAAAGCACTAGTATAGCTTACTAATGACACAGGACGTAGTATATCATACACAATGAAAACTGTGGCCTAAAAGGTTTAGTTGAATTGAAAGTCAAGGTGTTTTCAAGGACCCTTGAAGTTAGAGAAATGCATTTCAGGAGTTTTCATTGACTTTAAGGAAATGTATTAGCCCTGATATAATCTTCCCACCTTGGGTTAAAGCAAGGCAATGACTGTCTCCAACTGAAATATCCAATACACAAAATGGCTGCAGCTCCTCAATCAGTTTTGGTTTGGCTGAAGTAGCATCTGCTGACCCCATGCCAAGACATGGACCACACCCCCATGCATAGATCTGTCCACTGGAACTCAGCACCAAGGTGGACTGGCTACCACAGCACACCTTACGTATGATCACACCTTGAAGGCTCTCAATAACCTGATGGAGGTATAGGTAAATGAGCTTTAATGTTAGACCTTCCAGCTACCAAAGTCTGCTCCTGTAATTTTTTTTATGAATATGCAAGTTGAGGTGCATTGTGACTACGTTAATATGTATATAGTAAAATCAGTTCAGGTTAAACAATGAAATTTCTACAAAAAAGCCATATTGAACGAAAATGGCAGACTCATAAGTACAAGAAAATATTGTATCCAGCAGTACCTTAGGTTTGTAAACTCTGTTGGTGTCTCCATGACCAAGTTTGCCTGAATTAAACAAAACCATGCGTTGTTAATAGATAGATTTAGCAAAGACAACGCGACGTTAGAGTGGTGCACGCGCAAGACTAAATTCCTTGCGTCATGTTTTGTTTTGGAACGGTAAAACAGCACAATCCCATTGTGAAAACAATGCCACGTCTTCTTCAGAACGTCAGTTGGAACAGCGCGCACGTTTCACGTTGTGTTTTCACGTCACGTCCTGTTTGCTAAATCTATCTAATATACACAGCAAACCTGTGACAACTTAAGTCATGAAAGTTACCAGAAATGGGAGTAAATAGTTTGTTATTTGAATATGGGAAATTTCACAAGGCTGGGAGTAAACAAATTGTTATTTGAATTAGGAGAATTATAAATTGTAGTTATGTGGCAAAGATTACTTCAGAGATTGCAACAAAAAAATAATAGTCATTAAAAAATTATCAATAGCTATCAACTGTAGAGAACTGAGTTTCTAAATATTTGAAAATAATATGTTTACATTCTTGAACAATGGCTTTTTGGAGCTGTCTTAAACGTAAAAATTACCATTGTCTCCACTGCCAAAGGACCACACAGTATGTCCATCCTGTGACACACAGACAGTGTGTGCACTGCCACAGGCCACCTGTCCTACTAAGCCAATATCTCTCACAATACATGGAATATTCTTGCTGTTATTGTCGCCATGACCTGTAAGGTAAAAAAATAATTTGTTACACTTGTAATTTGATCTATGATAATTATGCTACTTAGAAGTTTTCCCACCATAGAGAAAGGGTCACAGAAACAGATTTAGCAAACACTACAGGCACACATGAACTTTATGATTCAAAACTTTGTTTTCAAGTTGATTGTTTTTAAAGCAATGCACTCATTTTTTTTGTAAGAGGCAAAACAGTTATAAAAAATTATATCAAACAGGTGAACTTGCACTGATAATTTGGAGATTCAAATTAGCTGAGCCACCAATGACAGTATACAGGGGGAGAGGAATGAGCTGCCCCCATCTGAATAAAAATATTGGACCAAAGTATATTATATTAAAATATCTTTTCATAGGTTCAAAATTTGTCAAAATTTCAAGGGCATACTCCCAGAAAACCATACATCCCAGGGCTGATTTTACATCATCCCTTACCCAGATTTAGAGAAAGCTACATATAGCCTTCACAAACCATGTTTCTTCAAAAATTCACACGAAACTTTAACTTCCTTATTTGCTCATTTTCAGACAAACTTGTGGTAGATATTCAACAATTTGACCAAGAAGGACTCAATTTTTCCCATGTGATGCAATTCTTTCTCAGTTATGCCTATCAAGCCTTGTTTTCACTCCAAGACAGCAGAAGCATGACAAAGGTCTAAAAGCCCATAAACACAGATTTACCAAAAAGTTAAGATGATCAGTGTGGTAACATACCTAGTCTTCCATAGTCTCCTTCCCCCCACGTGTACAATTCGCCATCTTCAGTAACACATGCACTGTGTCTGTTACCAGCTGATATACACACAACAACCTGGAATTAAAACACAATTTTCACATCATTCAATTTCTCCTAAGGCCTATTCAAACAAATCAAACATGTTAGTCCAATATTGCCAAATATTGTTGGCCACAACATGTTTGATCTATTTGAACACCACTGTCACACATGTTGGATCAGGGTTTGAAATTAGCAGTAGTCTGCTAGTCTGCACTGTAGTAAAAGTTATGGGAGATTAGTAAAGTTGTCTTCAAACTAGTCCGAGTGTCTACGAAAATATTGTCATCTAACAACAAAGTTTTTGAAATGTTTGTGTTCACATTCCAAATCACATCATTTCATTACAAATTTATGTTTTGTTTTGTTCTGCCCAAACGCAACTTGTTGATTGAGCGATGTGTCACAGACATGTGGGTTCCACAAGAAAACAAAAAAAAACATTGCATTACATGGAGCAAAAAAGTATGTGGAAAGCTAATGGCTGGTGCTGTAATGTAAATGAAAAAATTGGTAAAGTCTAGTAAAAAGTGGGAAGGACTAGTTAATCTAAGTGATTACTAGTCCCAATGTCTAGCGAAAAAAATTCCAATTTCTATCCCTGTTGAATGGTGTTGGATGATATTGGATGATGTTGGATGATATTGGATGAGGTTGGATGATATTGGATGTTATTGGGCGGTGTTAGATAATGTTGGTTGATATTGGATGGTGTTGGATGATATTGGATGATGTTGGATTATATTGGATGGTGTTGGATGAAGTTTTATTTGGTTCAAACCACTTATCCAATATCATCCAACATTTTCGATTGCACAATGAAAAACACAACATCATTTTGTGCCCAGTTTCCAGATCATGGCTTCTTGGATATATTTGAACTCTCCCACATCCAGCAAAACCCAATATTAGTCAAACACCATTCAACATCACCAAACGATGTTGGATAATGTTTAAGAAATATGTTTAATCTGCTTAAATGGGCCTTTATAAAAAGGTATGAGCAAATATTTTTAAAAACATTCTTAAATTGGAGTTACACTTGACTTAAAAGTACATCAAGAAATTATAAAGCTTTGATTATTTTACCTTTCTTGACAATGGTCCTTCAATCATTCTCGGTGTCTTCTGTGTCTGGCTATTACCATGTCCCAGTTTGCCATAATCTCCTACAGACATAGTCAAATGTCCAGCATACATATATTTAAATCACATAAAAGTATTTAATTATATATATTATCAAAGTATTTCTGATATTGAAATACCTGTTCATGAAAAAAAGCAAAATTCCTGCAGCTAGCAAATCAAACTTTAAGCCTTTTTCAAGACTTTTTAAACCAAAATTTGAAAACCTTAAGACCTAATAATTTTCTTATAAACTTTTATAATTTATTTCAGAAGTTACTAATAGCAGCTACGTCTTTTAAAACAATTAATAACATGGGCACTCCGCTCTCCATAGACCATGTCCAATGACTGCCTACTAATAGTACTTGTTTAGACAAATTTAAGAGCATGTGTGGCTGCTTGGGTAAGCTGTTCTTTGCACTTTTCACACAGTGGAATATTATAATGAGATATACAACCAGGAATGAAAGATGCAAAGTGCTATGAATGATAGTACTGATGATAGTACTAATAATAATAGATTAATACCATCTCCCCAGCTGAACACCTTCCCATCAGCCGAAAGTGAAAGGGTGTGTCCATCAGACCCTTTAGATGAAGACACTTTCTGCATTGGACCTTCTGGATCAAACTTGAGTCGCTTCAAAAGAGGCTGATTGTTGGAGTCTCCCAGCCCTAGACGGCCATAGCTACCCTGCAATAAAAAAGTCAAAAATAAATACTTTAACGTCATATTGTAAAGGAAGTGGTTGCCCGTTCTTCCTAGCCAGAGGCTATTGTTTAATCACTCGAAAGCTCAGATATTGGCATGAAAGTCGAATTTGCAGAGGGAGGAAAACTAGAGTACTCGGAGAAATCTCAGCCCATGAAGCAGAGCCCAGGATTCGATTCCAGGTCATAGAGGTGGTAGGCGCAACTGATGACCACTATACCAACCAGACTCTCCAATACTGTTGTACGTCTTGGTTGTACAGTACATACTTGTCAGTGTTTTGTGTAAAAGTTGGCACAAAAACTAGGCACCCAAAAAGCAAAGGATCAAAAAGATTATTAAACAATTAGCTGATTTGCTGGAATTAAAATATTTGTCAGTTTGTTTTGAAAGTTTTGACCACGCCCTAAAAGCAAAGGTTCTGCTAAATTTATTACTAATAAATAAATATGTTTTGAGTTAAGTAGTAACACAAAAAATCTCAAACTCAGATTTTATAAATCTAAGTCTGGAACTTTCTTCCCAATGATATAATTATAAAACATAAATTGTATAAGTTCAGTCACATAAATTATCTAAAGAACATGAAAATCTAATAAGCCGCCACAGCCTTCTGAAGTCCAGAATGACAAAAAAAATTAATTTAAAAGTCCCTAAAAGGCTAAACAGAGGAAATAAGGTATATAAATTTATTTCTTTTATTACTAAAAATTAGGATCAAAGGTCAAACCACTATTAATTACCTTTCCACAAGCATGAACACTACCATCAGCAAATGTCACAAAAGTGCAATACTGCCCAGCCTCAATCTAACATAAATTAAAATACAGGACTTTAGTTATAAATAAGTAAAACAAAGACTTATTGTGCACAGGGTTCCTGCAGGTTCACACTCAGGTAATTCAAAACCATTTCAAAATGTTTTGAGACCCAAACTTTGAAAATTTAAGCCCTATGCCTCCAACTTGTGTGATTTGCAATGAAAATTCAAAGCATTCATTGCAAGAAGTTTTAAATAGGATTTTAGCAGCTAGAGATCACATGGTACAAAATACGTCAAACTGGACTGCAAGAATGTGCCAGACTCCGAGACAAAACACAATTAACTAGTAAAGTGTGATTTTCCTTTGTTTGATATTTCCCGGTGGAGTCTAGCATATTCTTTTGCAGTCCAGTTTGACCATTGCGACCAGAGGTAAGCAATTTTTATTTAAAAAAATTAAGCCATTTTAAGATCTAAAAAAGGAATTTGGAAGGGTGTTTTAAAGGATTTTAATAAAGGCAGGAGGAAACCAAAGAAACAAAACTTGCTTGCTTAAATTGCTTTTGCACCCCTAAGAAATACCATTTCTCTAAACTAAAGTAAACTTGATAATTTATTTCTCTGAAAAACCCTAAGAAAATACCAATTTACTCATTTTGACCACTAACAGTTGCAATACAGCAAAGTGTGCTCAGAGAGAAGATTATTTGTCATCCATGATCATCATCCAGATGGACGTATCATGTCTGCCATTTTGTGAAGTTATGCTTTCATCACAGCACACTCCCAGGTTTTATTTGATACTAAAACTATGTTCCTATAGTTCACTCAGTCACTAACAACAACTGACTGCCTAGTCAGGTCCAAGACTCATAAGACCCAGACATATTTAATTCAACGATAAATATTCAGTTACACATAGATGCCAAACATACAAATCATATAAAGTTAAGCATTCATAAATCACGCTTAGACCACACTGAAGCTCTATGCTTTCACAGCTCGTATATAATCCTCATTGGCATGCTAGTACCCAGGTCTCTCGTTCACATAGGAACATATTTCTCTCTCCATTCAATTCATAAATTCATTTCATTACAAGAGAAATATAAGTCCCATCTGTGAGCTGCATTCTAATATTATCAATTGAAAGTAAAAAGTAAAGTATACTAGCTTTATTTACTCTAATATAGACCCGTATTTCTTTAACAATTTATTACTTACCAAAATACATTAATACAAGTTCACCTGCAAAACCAATATTACCTGCTGTGCATTGCCAAAGGATGTTGCAAGTTTCGGTATAAGAATTTTGTCAATGGTTCCCTCAGCAAGCTGTTGGCTGCTGTTACTGCCCCACACAAACACTTCATCATTACTTCCAAGGTTTGAAGTCTTACCAAGACAGTGGTGGTTAGCAGTATCCTTATTGGACAGACACTCACTAGCATAGTCATCTGCTAGTTTCATTAGCTGTGTACATGGACAAAATAAATTTAATGACAACATCAGCTGTTAACATGACATGCCTTCCAACTGTACAATGATAGGGCTTAAACTCTCAAATTCTAGGGGCACAGCTATTTTGGCCTCAAGGTTTTTGCCAAAAATAGAGCACCAAGGCAAATGTCAAAAGTCACCAAGGGTAAAACCCTTAGTAGTAGATAGTTAGTAGTAGTCATCTGAAAGTCTTTGTATTGTGTATTGTGTATTTTAGAAGATAAAAGATAGTGGTATTGATACATTCATTGGACTATTGCCTCAATATCATAAATTTGATCACTTTCAGCTCATTCAGACAATACTAATAGAAAAATACCCCATGTTTTAAAACCTATTTCTTAAAGGCACAGCAGCATCCAACAGAAAAGGGGCAGGCCATTTGTGGCCATAAATTGTGCACATATTATGGGGGCATTACAGCAATGGCTTTGGGCATCCACAGAAAATGCTGCATGGATTTCAAGCCCTGCAATGACATAACCCAATTTAGCGGCCAAGTGGTTCAAATTTACGTAAAAAATAATGTAAAGTTAGTAATATCATTTCCAGTAAAAATAAAAAATACAGAATAAGAAAAACCTCTTCCAGCAGGCAGAGGGCAGCATGGTGCAGAGAAATGAGACCAGAACCAATATCTGCATGTTCTTGCTGCAAAATAACATTTTCCAAGTTGACAGGTGAACATTCAGGAGTTGTTGTTACTGAGGGGTTCTGAAAGTAATTCAAAAATGAAGTTTTCTTTTAGTTCAGTGATACTTAAAACAGTCTAAGATTTAGTTAATTTATATACTGCTGGTTTATAACAAATAGATATTTCCTTGTAGCTGTTATGGTTAGAAATTAAAGTAACTGCAAAATATTTACTAACAAGTGAGGCTGTATAAAGCAGTTGTCAGTTTTCAAATATCATTAATCCAAATACAAAATTCCAAAGTTACTCTATCACAAAATTGGCCATGGTTTGAATTAAGAAATATTAAGTCTGTAATTTAAATCTATGACAAGGTAAAGAAAAAAAGTAATTAACTGTTATTAGATTATCTAAAAGTGGAGGTAGGAATTGTGTGGTGTGGGACAAAACAAAAGTAAAAAAAGGCTAGGGGGGTAGGCAGGTGAAAAAAGACTAGTGGGGGGAAGGTAGGTGACAAAAGGCTAGTGGAAGGGGAAGGTAGGTGAGAAAAGGCTAATAGGGGGAAGGTAGTTGAGAAAAGGCTAGTGTGGAGGGGAAGGCAAGTGAAAAACAACTAGTGGGGGAAGGTAGGTGAGAAAAGGATAGTGGGGGGAAGGTAGGTGAGAAAAGGCTAGCTTGGAGGGGAAGGCAAGTGAAAAATGACTAGTG
>JAOBYJ020720969.1:0-13007 GCA_025403565.2 Palythoa heliodiscus | reverse complement strand
CTTCTCGTGTTCTAACAACATCCCGCGTGGTTTATCAGCCTATAAACCATAGAAACTTGTGGTCTATTGCTTAAATATACAAACACCACTGAAATACCAGATGAGCTTTGGCGTGAAAATATATCTTCACACAGCCATGTAACATCCTCTATATTCTCAAGGGGTACACCAAACTTTAAAACTATCAAGATTTGATTCAACATTGAACAGTTTCAAAAGAAAACTGCATAAGTGAAAAAAAACGTTATTTCAAGAATGGAGTTATTGAAATTTCCAGCTTCTGGTTTAACTTACACAATAATCTATCATTTGAATTAAAATGTTTATTTCACACATAGTTGTCTGAGAAGGAGTTGCTGATCAAATATCGGAATTTATTTTTACACAATGCAACATGATACCATTTAGACTAACTAACTTGAAATTCAACAACCAGGGAACCAGGCAAACTAATACAAACGTATGCTGTACTGGCTCCCTGAAATAACTAAAAAGCTAAACGAGTCAGGGGGCCAGGCAAAGTAACGCAAAACGTATGATGTACTGGCTCCCTGAAATAACTAAAAAGCTAAACGAGTCAGGGGGCCAGGCAAAGTAATGCAGAGCATATGATGTACTGGCTCCCTGAAATAACTAAAAAGCTAAACGAGTCAGGGGGCCAGGCAAAGTAATATAATACACTGGCAAATTGGACATTTACACACTGACAAAATAAAAAGAAAACAGGCCTGATATTATCCATAGAGCAGGATACAATTATTATAGACAGCATAAAAACGTTTACTATGATCCCTTAAACATCTGAAAATATTATCTAAACATCAAGCTTCCAAATAATATAATTTTTAACTGTAAGTCTGTATTATGTACCTGTTTTTTATCCTGATCGTGGTTTGTTACTGGCGATAGAAAAATTACACAATTCATGTTTTAGTAGGTTGCATGATAATACTATTAAAGAATTATTTTATAAAAAATTGGAATTTAATGTAAAAGTGGTTTTCATTCATTTACTTTATCAGCTGGGTTTATCATCTCCATTTAAAATTACATTTGATAGAGCAAAACGAAACAAAACTTACATTGCAAAACGAAACGAATTCATCACGCGTGATTTTAGGCCAAACCCCAAAGTTTTTCTTAGGAATACCGTTTGATTAATGATTTTCCCTTGGTTTTTAGCCACCGTTGTTCATCTTGAAAAATATTTGATTAAATGACAAACAGAAATTAAGACCCATTCTTTTAAACCCATTTTAATTCTGAATGAATTTGGGGGTTTTCCCTGTGCACCAACGCGTCAAAAACATTCGCAATTACGTAAAGAGAGGAAAAACAACGAAAATCAAAGATAGCCATTTATAAGAATAAAAAATGCAGTCAAAATTTGTCTTGTCAAAATGGAAAATATTTTAAAAATTACTCGCTAAAATTCCGTTTGATCGTAACTCAAATGTTATATTATTGCAAATCAAAAGAGTTTAAAGCTAAGAAATAAATTACAAATGCAAAGGATGTAATACAGAGAAGTTACTTTGAAATAAGAATTTACAGCGCGCTCCAGTTGACTCTAATCTGACACTTGAAAAGTCAGGAAACTTAAGAAGCTTTAACTCACTTGGAACCCACTTGAATACTCTAAGAGTACAGTTTCCCGAACCCACGTCGACCCATTTCTTCTCCCTGAAATGAAATCCATTCCTATGTTAGCAGAGGACAGAAAGCGTAAGATAGACCATATGTATGAATTCATTAGTTCCGTCCGTTTTGACACGAAAACCACGATTCGCAAAAATTTGCTGTTTTTAAAATGATTACAATTCGGTTTTTATTTGACATAAAATAAATGTTATTTACCATTTCCTAACACGTTCCACAGACAACATAACCCTCTTGACTTCATCTTTAGTACGACTTCTTGTTTCCAAACGCAAAATCCCGCTTCTATTCATCATGGCGGCTCAACATTAGCTGAAGCACGTGTAACCATATTTGGGAGATGACCATTTCCGTATGTCGTAAGAGTTCGCGCCCACATACCGCGGGCACCCCGCGTGTATAGATCATTAGATGGAGGAAATAACCACGAGGTATTAAACGCGCGTTCTGATTGGCAATAGTTATATGTGACTGAATATACATTTACAATCTCTACAGACATAAACAATGTATAGGTTACTACCAATAAACGTCATATTCTGTCCCGTGCAGATATTTTCACAGCTCATTTACAAGTTTTCAAAAGAATTCTTTCTGGTTGAAAGCCCATAGGGGGCAGTTTGCCCTCCAGTCAAACGCAGATAATGAGATTTTTAAAACAGCTGATTGAAAAATTGAAAATAGTAAACCGGCAGTTACCGTTCTACATCAGCTGTAGCAGGATACCTAAACTACATGTTAGCTGTGCAATCAGTCAATCAAGGGGTGACGATGTCACATACTTCATGAAAGCATTTTTTTGTGTCTGGTTATTTTCCGAGGGTCTCAAAGTATTAAAACAGCATCACTTATATTGCTAGACTATACAATGTATAGAATTTACAGCACTTTTCTCTCGATACTTTTGTCCTAAGCCACATGTAAATGTAAATGGTTTATTGGGAATAATCGTTTTATAGCGCTTTATTGTTGTCCGCGCGATGCTGTTTTAATCCCATTAGAAAAATGAGAAATACATTACCATATTTATCTGGTAAAATATATTTTTCAGGTAAAATATATTCATCCGGTAACATCAGTTCGGAGACATTTCAGCTGGACTAAAAGACCTATAACGGTTCCATTTTAGACAATTAAATCATATATAATATAAAGCCAATGGCGATGGATCGGATAACACATCAAAGCCAGTATATGAACAAAACTATATTTAGCGAAATGAAAAAAGTTAAAGATACTCGATAAATATTGTATATTGAATTTGTTTAATGAATGTTGCTTTTTGGAAAAAAATTGGGACTGATTGTATTTTTTTCTTTCGTTTCACTGATCACTTGGTAATAAAAATAAAAACCAAACCAGTTCCGTTTCATTGCCTCTCGTATTAGGCAAGTGACGTCAAGTCAGTAATACAAAGTATTTACGTCATGACAATTATTCCGCATGATTAAGCCGTGTTAGCGCTACAGTGTCGTTGATTTTTATTTATAGCACGGATTTTGTATAGTTGTCGAAAAACAAAATCAATATCCTGGTTGGCATCTAGTTTTCCAACTAACGACCATCAAATAAAATACAAGATCTAAAAGAACTAAAAACTTGAATTTATACGAGATTGTCTGGTCGACTATAACTGAAACTGTGAAAAATATAAATATAGCTTTTCAGGGACGGATCCAGAACTTTTAGAAAGGATGGGGGGAAGGGGGAAGGCCGGGGGGAAGGCCCAGAAACTCATCCCTCCCAGACCATAACGGTATTCCCTCCAATGAACGGCCTATGCAGTTACAATTTAGTTTGTGTTGGAATACTCAAACTATTTAGAAATATGAAAACAAATCAAGAGCTTTTCTTATAGGTAATTGCATTTTATTGATTCCTTGAAATGCTGACATTTGGCGATATTAATCAAGCACTTGGCGTTACAAACTCACAAGGGACGTGACAGCCCAGACCCCCGTCACGCCCCTGGACGTCATCGACACAGTTTGTTTATGCACATGCGCAAGAACATTAAGAGCTGAGATGGCGTTCCGTTCAAGAAGTGTGGTAATATTGCGTAGATTCTTAATTTATCCAAGATTACAATGCCTATCGGCGTTCTTCCCATTTTTCAATAAGGAAAGGCTGGACAGCAGAGTTTGCAGCAGGTTATACTCCACAAATATTATGAAAGACTTGAAACTGGCGTCAGAAAGTGCGTGCGGAAGTTCGCCAAGTCCGACGATTGTTTCGCGAAGTTGCTCAACAGAACAACTTCACAAGAACTTCTTGGACCAGGAAGCTGTGGAAAACGAATGGAAACGAAGGTTTCGTAACACAAAGTATTTAGGAGATGCTTTATTTGTTTTAGGACCAATGGGAGCTGGAAAAACTACAATAATAAACTGTGAATTCAAATCTCACCCGGTGTATGGTAACTATGCATATGTCGACACAGATGAAATAATGGGAATGCTTCATGGTTTTGAACCAAACAAGGTCGAGCAGTATTACCCAGTTGCAAGAAATATTGCCATTCGTCTAACTGACTGGATCATGGATGAGAAAATCTCTTTTGTTGCGGAAGGGACTTGTGTGAAATATCTTGAGCTTATCGATTATATGGCTCGGCTCAAAGTTAATGGCTATACTATTCGTGTTCGCCGGCTACCAAACATTGCCCTAGAAAGAATTCTGGAGCAAGCTAAGCAACGGAAAAACCGTCAGATCCCGAGCCTTGTTGTGGCGTCGATTTATGAGAGCTCGTATTCAGGATTAGAAAAATTATACCAGTTTAACAGATGTGATAACTTATTTGGAGACGTTGAAACTTTTACAAATGGAAGTAGATCAGATAATGTAGACAGTGCCTCGAGCACTGTAAATTAGATATCTCAAGATGGTTCTGGTTATATTTCATTTGTATTTGTACACTGTGAGCTAGGTTTCATTAGTTTGCTATTAAACTTTTTCTGTGCTTGATATAAACTTCCATTAAGCAACTGCCCCAGTATTCATCAGATCCTCCAACTGGAAGTCTATTATTCGGTCCACTCCATATTGTTCTTCAATTCCTTTTATGTATTTAAGAAATGAAAAATAAGTTTCTGTGTTTCCATATAGTTATAGAAACACAGCTGGAAATTTGGGAGAATGAGAAATAATCAGTGGAAACCCAGTCTGGAAGAGTAAGTGTTTCCATGTTATTTCAAGTTCTACCAAATTTCCACATTTATTTCTAAAACTTTATGGGAACACAGAAAAAAATTGTTTTCTTTTTTCTTTTGCAAACTATCCCACTTAGAGAAACTTAGACATTTCATTAACATTATCAAAGTTTAAATTCTCCTTATGTGTGCAATGAAGTGAACATTTTTCTGTGTTTATATCGAGATATAGAAACACAGCTTTCAGCCAGTCATAAATGTTATTTTATAGATTGTTCTTCAATTTATTTATAATATGTATATATGTATATAATACATATCAAATATATAACCAGAACTATCTGAAGATTTTGGGGAGTTTATTTGTGCAATGCGAAGTATTATAAGTCAAGTCATCTGCGTTTGTTGTTGCAATCAAGGCAAGTACATTATATTTTAAAGCTAAATCCTTTTACGAGCCTAAGTGGCCCATTGGAGCCAGCACTTATCTCCGATTTCTGTAGTGTTAAGTGGATGAGAGTCATTGACTCCCCCTGGACGGGACACTAATCCATCACAGGTTAGCCCCCAGCAGATTCTGGTTCTCATTTTACCGACCCCATAAGGATGGAAAGCTAAGTCAACTTTGGCAGAATAGAAGGTCATGCAAATGTTCAACACTTGGCAGGGCCAGGATTTGAACTTGGGACCATGTGGTTGGAAGGCAGAGATCTTGCCACTGTGTCAACCGTGCCGTCGTTATTATGTTTTAATTATAACTTTGTGCATACTACAACTTTCAAGGTAATCATGACTCTCTTCATGGTACATATTTTGGTAGCATCTAGTGCCATCATCAAAATAGTAATTATTGTATTGGAAATTTAAAAGTCCTTTGTCGACTTATTTTAGACTTTGCTTGTTTTCCTTTCATTATTGAAAGTATTAATTTTGAGGTTGGCAGGGGTGATGGCAGATGATTTTGCCACAAGAAAATTGGACATTCAATGACCTGATCCACTTTGCTGCAAAAATAGAATCCTTTGAATAGCAACTGTTGTTAAAATCATGGCTACTGTATTCAAGTTTTTAGTCAACACTTTTAGATCCTCCAAATCAATTGGAACTTGTACTCTGTGAGTAATCTGCAAGTTCCATTTTAACAAGGCAATAAAACAGTGTCACATGTGATGTGGTTCTATCGAAGTTTAGAAACATGCTGTGACATAGGAGAACACTCCAAAGGCAGAGAGAAAATTTGGCGTTGCCTTCATGTTGTTCTGCATCATAAAGTGTTTATAAAACTTGATAGAAACACAAGCAAAACTGTTTTATTGCTTTTAGAAAATAATTTACGAAAACATTTATCTGTTACTTTAATAACTGTTATCAGAGTTTTGCTTTTGTGAGATGTCATTGTATATTTGCTATTGAGATTTAGAAAATGGGGCTTCAGAAGCCAATCAGAGTACACATTTTATTGTATCAGTTTGATAATTCTGCTTTTCCAAAGTGATATGAAATCAAGAATCATTACTCTGATGTTCTTCTTTCTTTTATTTAAAATCTATTTTAGGTGTCTGAGTAGATGAAATCAAGGTCTTTGATTTCCATTTGAACTTGGATTTTTTTCATGTTCTGGAAGTTGAGTAAACAGATGAGGTATTTAATAAAACCCTAATTTAATATATAAGTACACTTGGCTTTCCAGGCTAACACTTCATAGCAGTCATCTAATTTAAACACAGTTGGCTAATCAGTCTCCTTCGAAGACAACTCCTCTCATTTGGTTGTAATTCAATATTACCCTGGTAATTCGAAATCTGAAGGGTAGCAAAAAATAATTTGAGTTATCTGGGTTTTGAGACATTGGGGTCAATTCAAATTCAGTTCAAATCCAGGGAAATTGAATTTAATTTGAGTTAGCAGGGACTTTTCAGAGTTATCTGAGTTTGAGCTATCGGGGTTTTACTGTATTACTAGTTGTTGCAGTAAGCAAGTGGAACGCTGCTCGAATATTGTTTCTATTTTAAAAAGCCAGCTAACTTGAGCTTGGTCATGAAAAACATGACAAAGATGACAAAGTCAAAGTATTTTTTAATGGTTTAACATTAATTAAAGGCAGATAAACTATGAGTGCATGTTTATTGACTGTCAATAGGAAAAGGGCAAACCCACAAGTATGTTAAGGGAGCAGCAATTGCAGTTTTCTGGGTTATTCTGCAGTGCAACTGGTAAACTATGCAATGACAAAAACCTAGGGCACGTTTTCAACCAATAACACGTAGTAGCCTTTATATTGAAGTTAGCCAGTTGATTGTTTCTTGTTTTATAATTCCCAATAAGTTAGTTTTTATGTTTTGCTGTTGCCAAGAAGGAAAATAATCCACAAATAGAAAGCAAAGATTCAACTGGGATCACACGGATTTACTTGGCAAATTTACATGCAAAAGCTGGTGCGTCGTATGCTCGTTTTCGTTTACCGCAGGTCATCATACTGAAGGCTCAGAAACTGCTAAAATCGGTCGATCATTAAAAGCGTAATTAAGTTTGTACCACAGGCAGCCCATCTCTGTCAAGATTAGTGAGCAAGTTCCGTTGTGGACACCGGCAAAACTCTACCATTGCGCGTCACGCCACCAAAACAAATGATTTGATTCGTTCCTACCAAACCCTATTGTTCCTAAGCCAACCAGAATCAATTTGTGATTTGCACTGGTGTTACAACTTTGCACCGGCGTTACACAATTTTGCATTCATGTTACACGAAAGCTACACTCCTCTTTTAGCCAATCAGAATCGAGTAATTTTTTCATGTATACCGTAAAAGCTCTAATAAGCCCCCAGGGGTCTTATTAAATTTCGGGCCCTCTGGATGGAGGAAGGGGGGGATGTTGCGTACACACCCATCCCCCTCCGCGTACGGCCATGCTGGCCTGGTAGCCGAACTCACTGAAGCTTTTGTGGCGGCCACTGCCCCTTTCGATAATTTTGCCGAGGTTAAAGGAAAACAAAAACTATTTTTGAGTAAGATTTACATATCTTGCATGGTCAGTTCTGGTTCGGTCAATAAGTCATTATAGACCTTATTCGCTGGTCTCAAAGTTTTCCCAATACAGACCTCTTGGGAAGTAAGACGCTTTGTTTGACGTTTAAGGCGAAAATTCTGTCGTGTCATTTTCATCTCCGCATCTTAGACAAAGAATCTTATTTTCCAAGATGAATGTATTGGGAAAACATTGAGACCAGTGAATAAGGTCTATTTGTATTATATTGACTTTTGAAGCGACTATATGAGAACTATTTTATGTTCAGTGGAATACTGGTCTATACTGAGACTGCAGTTGGCAGGGTTTCTGGTGGAAAAGAATGGATGGATTAGGTCAAGAAAAGAGATTGAAGATGGACATTTAGTTTTCATGTGTTTGATTCTGTAAGCAACAGTGAATATTTTAAGGTTAATAGCATTTCTATCTTAAGAACGTCTAAGAGCTTATAATAATTTATTATACTTTCCCTGTTTCTTATAAAGAAAAGAGCAAGAAGAGTTTAATTGAGAAGTATAGCATGACAGGTGTTAAAGCCGGAACCGATTAAATGCAAGAACGAATATTATTGATATTTAACGATATTATAAAATGTATGTTCTCATTTCCCTCTGTTCCGTTAACTATTAAATGTTAGACCTTTCGTCCTAAGAAATGTAAATTTTAAAAGTATTTGAGTTTCTAATAATATCCAAATATTAAATGATCATATATCTTTATATATTTTACCAGTACCTGACGAGGCTGCAGGTCGCCATTAATAACGGTCATGTGACAAATGTGCGTGTGCGTGTACAGTACGTCTCAAACAATGTAGAAAAAGTGTTTCGTTTTCATACACTTGACTTTGTATGAATTTTGAAAAATCAATAATGATTCAAATATTGGGTAGGTGGGTCCGAGGGGATAGAACTTTAAAGGGCTGAAAAGGTCTCTGCATGCTTTTCGACTCAGGTTACCGCCATTTCGGAGTAGGGCCAGCTGGCAGCTCATAGAATAATCCATAATGATCCAACTGTTGTAAATTTATGAATGTGTACCTGTCACGTATAAAATTAATGCCATACAAAAGGTGACAGCGACAGGTGAACGCTTCGCAACTAATGTAACTGGGTGCACAAGTTATCAGTTTAGTCAGCGATGCAACATTTAACATAGATCTATTATACAGCGGTAGAAAACAAAGAGTAATCTTTTTTGGATTTTAGAAAAGTGTAAATAAAAAATTGACTTTCGACTTGGGTCAAGTCACGGCGCCGTCAACACTGAGTAGTAAATTGTTCTACAATTGGTACAGGATTTAATGGAGCCCAAACCAATTGTGGAATTGCACACGGTTTAGGAATCCTGCTGATGAACTGTTTTGCTATTCATTTTCAGCGACATATATAGTTCATGTATGTTCAGATTTGAATTTGAAATACATTTTTGTTATAATTATAAAATTTCTCAACAAGGATTCTGAAAGCACTTTTGATCTGGATTTCCAAATTCTGGATTGTCGTAAAATATACCAATCTTTTTATGCTGACCTTGCTGCATTATTAATTCATTACGGCTTATTTTCTGTATGAAAATGTACATTACTCCCTGCGTTTTGCCAACTGCTGCGGTCTGTGTCTTTATTATTCACTATATTGCTATAACACTTGTTAATATATGTCTTTTTCACAACTACATTTGTTGTTCATTCTAATGGTAGCTCTTTTCATTTTGGACGCGGTAATTTTTTTTCCACAGTTTTGATTCAGTTCGGGTTGTTTAGTTTCAGAAAATGATAAATTTTCTCATTGATATATTTTTTGTGTACACTTTATTTTATAACTTATTCCTTTTATGATAAGACAATTTGGCTGTACGGATCTTTCCCGGCTAATAATTCTTGTGAAAGAGGCTTACATATATACTGGGAAAAAACAAATAGATAATAAACTACAGATAATGACGCAATTCAGATTTTTAAAATAATTTTTATTTTGAATCTTTTATATCTATAGGTGCAAAGGATCGGCTCTCAAAATAGGCGTTACCGAATAAATCAAGCCTTGATGTCATCTGGGCGTGTGAGTTAGGTCTACGCGGAAACGTGGAGATTGAGTTCTGTGCACTTTTCTGTTCTCGTTTCTTTTTTTCGCTTTGCAAAATATCTGCAGAAAAAATATCATTTTTATCTGGAGTAGTGATGCCAAAGTCGAGCGGTTGCATATAAAGCTACTTTATCTCAAATTTGTTCTCGATCACGTTCGTATAAGCAATAATGCAATCGTCAAAGTGAGGTTGACCTGTCAGCTGTTAGGTGTCTAGTGACGTCATTAAAGATGGCTTCCGGCCGGTTGGACGATGGAACAGAAGTTATGTTTATTTTCGTCAATCATCCTGCAAAAACTATGTAGTTACTAAATACTTCAGGTGAAGTCCTTCTGCTCTTCGTTCCTTTTTTGTATCACACAAAATCAAAACCAGGGGGAGTCAAAAGTGGTTGGAAAAGTGAATAAAAATGTTGATCAAAGAATATCGTATTCCACTACCTATGTCCGTTGAGGAGTACAGAATAGCACAGCTATACATGATACAGGTGAGAGAAACAGCTCTACGCTTTTATAACCTCTTGTAGCGGTAGCTCGCAGTTACAAATCGATTCGGTACAGTGTTCAAAATTAAGAACAGCCAAGCGAAAATTACCATTCAATGTTAGCATGAGACACAGTCTTCCCTTCACTGATCTGTCAGATATTTTTCTAGTTTTTGGTGCAATGTTTGTTTAGATGATGAATGTATTTTTTTAATGTGTATAATTCTACATTTACCAAAAATTCAGCGGCCTTCGTATGAGTCGCAAGTTACAGTATATTAGTTGCTGTGATTGAACGAGACGGCATGGAACTTTAGAGTACCGAGGTTATATAATATAGCCAGTAAAATTTTAGACAATTTGACCTTAGAAAGTAACTAACTACAAAGCAAGTAAGTTATGTTGAATTAAGAAAATTTAAATGAATGACAAACTGCTTTTTTAGCTTTTTAGTTTTTAGTATCATGTAACCTACTCCAAGCTTCCCGGTTTGCAAAAATCTTAAAATAATATAATCGTGTTTGGTGGATTAAGCAATTCTAGTTGATGTTTTGCAAATATTCTGCATTTGCGTGGGAGGAAAAAAAATGGTCTTTCGTGTCAAAAATTTCTTTCCGATCATTTATAACTATTCTCGGCTTTGGTTGTTGCCACTTTCTCAAACTGCAACTAAATTTTTATCGAGATTAATTCTAAACAGAAAAATTTCAGGTGAAAGGAATTTTTCATTTTTGTTTTTTGAATGAACATGCAATTTTGTGGCACAGACCTCGATTATGTTAGTTGGCGTATTTACTGCTTTATGTCCAGACTCGAAAAATTTGCATTTTTTGATTCCTGAGTTGACCAAACCTGTGATAAAAATTGACATTTTTGTATGAATCAATCAAGAAAGGGTATAATTACGACAAATGAAAATTAAAACAATTTTTCTTGTTCTGAAATAAATTCAAAATGATAATAAACCTTCAAATTTATAAAAAAAATGAGAAGTACGTCTGGCAGATTGTTAATAATGAGTTATTCCACCTAATTCTTAGAAAATGAAGAAAACCTGTACTTGTTTTTTTAAAGTTAATATTTTCAGTACTTGCAATTAGATGCTATATATTAGACAAGTACATAAGAGAATTTATAGAAAGCCATCATTCCCTTAATTATAGCATCTTGTTTTTCATATTAAAATTTGAGCAGTAGTAACGTACTGACTTTCAAATTACCAGTAATTGTTATCGTTAAAGATCACATCAGCTATTTGACTTGAACTTGTTCAACTAGAAATTAGCTGTATTGTTGTGGTATTCTCAATGTCTCAGCTTCCGAAAAAGATGCTAGGTTTTCAATAAAATTATATTATTCTTTTAATTATCAATGATATAGAAACTAGTTATAATACCAGCTAAGAGTTCTTATACAATGTATACTATAAAAGTTGGATTGAATTTTAACTTTTTAAGGTGCTTATTTTTGTGAATTGGTTCAAGTTTAATCAATATCTGAATGATCTTAAAGGATTTTAGGGGTGCTAGTTAAATTATTGATGTTTAATATCTTAAGCGATTTGAAAAAATCCATTGATTGTGAAAAAAAAGAAAGCTTTAGAGAAATATATCTGTAATTTGCTGTGAAAATGTCAGATTTGAAATAAAACTTTAATTCTGATCTTGAAAGAAATTTGGCACACACATTTCATGTTGGTTACCATTATACATATCTGCATCTATAAAAATAATAGTGCCATACAGTAAGTATATATTACAAGCTTGGGGATTTTTATGGATGAAGGAAAACTGAAATCTCTTCGAATCTTGATAGTCAGAGTAGTAGATTTTATATTCATTACATTTTATCTTTTTGTTTTTGTTCTTGAGGATAATATATCACATGTGACATTACCCACTAAAAACATAATTATTGTTAGGATTTGGCTCTAAAAGGAAGATCAAACAGAGTTTTGATGTCATTGGTTATGTGTAGCTCAGGTTTATGAAAGTCAAAAAGATTGTCTGATCAACTGCACTCAAAGTAATTGATATAAAGGTATTTCTAGCTTGATAGAAATAAACAAACATTAAGGAAAAGAGTAGGAGAGTGATTCCAGTGTTGCTGGTCTGTCCATTTCATTATAATTAAGGGCATTTCTTATTTTATGTTTCAAATATTTGTGAGCCGCTGTAGCAGACCCTGTATTCATTTGTAAAGAACTTAGAACATCAAGAATAAGCTCTATTTAAATGCTGATTATTATTATCATTATTATTGTTGTTGTTGTTGTTATTGTTATTGTTATTATTATTATTATTATAATTATATAATTATATTTATTATTATTGTTATTATTATTATTATCTAATAGATATATAGCCAGCAGGGTAGTCCATTGATAATCTATACTTTACTTGGAAACCTGAAACTTTTTGAATTTGTGGTACCTATTATTTTATTTTTTAAAAGATGTGCAACGCTAACAACGCTAACAACGTTAACAACGCTAACAACGCTAATAATAAACTTGTAATAAACTTTGATTTTAGGGTTTTCAGCCAACCCAGTTAGACTTCACCACTTATTCACCACTACTTTGCTTAGTTATATGATCAT
>JAOBYJ020719868.1:0-13011 GCA_025403565.2 Palythoa heliodiscus | reverse complement strand
CCCATCACTTTTCTAATGGTCCGTGCCTTAGGATATGACGACGACGGTGTTGATAGATTTATTACTGTATTTGGCAAAGATATAGCAGTGTTACAAAATTCTAGAAACTCTTTAGAAAAAATACAATCCGATAAACGTAAATAGAAGAATATTTAGAAAATTTAAACAAAATCAGAAGCCTTTGTTTAAGAGATGCTTCATCCATATATAAAACTAGTAACGAGATTAGAATCGTACAATTTTGTTTCTGTTGCTATATAAATGATTGTTTAAAAAGTGTCAAAATTTCAAACTGATCAGGAATCGGTTGTGAGTTACACGGTTTTAATAAATTTAAGCTATAAAACTAAAGGGTCAGGGGTTTTGATTCGTGGTGTCGCGCAGAGTGTGACAAAATGATATATTAGATATATATATATAATGGACCCGCTGAATGCTAGAATGCATTTCGCGCGATGTTTGCAAGGACTATTCAGATGTCACAACAAAATGGTGTTTCCTAAGATGGCATGATTTTTAATTCAACCCATTTCCCTCCATTTCATCCCCAGTGGAACAAATAGCACTGAAGAGGAGACGTTGGAGAGCCTTTGTCGATGTCCCATGGATGCTCCAACATGGGTCAAAGGGCGTAAGTGTGTATTATTTAAATTTAATGTCAGTGTGAAACTTTAGTAGCGCCATAAAAGGGAAAGCTTTAAGCTGGTATTAATTTTTTTCCTTAGCATTTAGCAACTCACTCACGAGTACTTAACGATAACTCTCCGGCTCAATGCCTTAAGTTAGAACCGTCAAAGAGTAAGTTAAACTCGTCTGGTGAATAAATCACGATATTGACTGAATCGCTCAGTTTTGAAAATTGTTCTGGGGCACGGTTTATACATTGTTATATTAACTGACAACGTGGGAGCAACTTCTGAGGTATAGAAATGCTAGGGTTATAAGAGACTTAGAAAAGCGGTTCCTTTTAGTTTAGAAATTTACCAAAACTGAATTCAAAGAAAAGTTAACTGACTCACCTATCGCTCAACGAAATTGCATTCTGACCAGCTCAAGACCCACCACTCAAGTCTTTTCTATTTTAAAAGCGCTTAATATACCAAAATGTTTAATGGAAAAATTAGCAAATCTTCATCATCAAATTAAAAGCTAAACTCGGGACTAATTACTTATGAGCACCAAAACATATAAGATTGTTAAGCTGAAATTTAAAGTAATGAGTATGCGGTTGATGATACGAGAGGAGAGTGGACGCTTTTTGGTCATTTACACAGATTAATCAGCCAAGCCTGCTGTCGTTTTAGATGCACCATTTATCTGATACTAGTTATTAGAGTATCTTTCAAATGCTGTCCCAGGTAAATGGAGGAAACATCACAACAGACGTCTGAACGATTTACAAGCTCGTAATATCACGTAGTTTCCAATTAAAACCTCATTTTAAAGTAAATCAGTCCGCACTGAGGGCGCTCTGAAAATACTGCAATCGCTTTGCACCTGTAATTGATAGCACGTGCGCTATGCAAGTCAGAATCTTTCTCATTGATCGTGTTTTGAGGCTAAGGTCTTTAATTTCAATAATTGTCTCCATGACATTTCAATTACCAATAATTATAGTTTAATAAATGGATAAGGAAGATATTTGAAGCTCTTTAAAAGCTTACTCTATTGGCTGTCAATTAAATTCACAAAGTAAGCTTTAATTAACAATTAATTTCATGTAATTGAATAGGTTTGAGGTTTAGAGTGGTATGCGTAAAAGGTTTAAGAATTAATACTGCTAGGAACACGATTTTATGTCAATGTTTGATGAAAGGAAGAAATGGATGAACTCCTAAATTAATTATATTTTCTAGTTAGCTCAGAACACCCGGAATATAATAGGGAACTAAACCAAGAAAAAGTCTTTCATGCATTCTAGCATGCACAGAATCTCGTCGATCTCTGCAAGTATATGTATGAAAATATTTGTTCCTAACCGCCGCCTAAAAATCATGTATGAAGAAAAGATGCTAGAATTTTAAATAAGAGAATAAACAAAGTAAATCGTGAGTTTTCATAAAAAAATACTTGAGACACTACTGATAATTTCCACGTATTCCAAATTTAAGACTGCAGCAAACACAAAGGTTAAGAATGCTTTCTGATGTTCTCTTAAATAGACACATCAATTATTTTATTCATTTGTTCAAAGTTTAGGAAACTAAAAAAAAATCATGTTGATCTTATTCCATGATATATTGTCTTGTCAGTGACGTTAACTTTCATCCGTTTTTTCCTATGAGAAAAATATGAAATCTGTTTATGCTAATATGAGACAGAAAGATGCAGTGAAGTTTCAAATAGAAGTTGTTGCGTGTCGGTTCTTCTAAGGACATTTCAGTTCAAACTATTGAAAAGTTATTTTCTCAAATAAAACACGGGCTGCATTGTTTCTGAATATAAAAAAAAATAATTTTTCACTGTTTTAAGGAGGGTAGATGTTAAAAAACAAATACGTATGCAAAACAAATGTTAAAGCTATCAACGAAACGCTTCCTTTAACCGATTTCACCTAAAACATTGCCGGATTACTGCCCGTATATTGCCGAGAAAAGCCATTTGCTAATCGCTTTAATTTACACAATAAAAGCTGAAATTTATCTATCTACTGGGTATTGAAAATGCTTCTCAAAAGTGTTTTAGAGCCTTTTCCAATTTAAAGTGCTTTTCTAAGCAATTCTAATTTCTTTCTCACGTTTTACAGACAATTTCGGATTTTAGAAACAGCCGATCTCAACTTAAACTGCCGATTTGATGTATCTAAGAAAATAATCTATTCAGGTGGTTTCTGTTGGAATGCACTTATTGTTTAGCCAAATGCTTCGTTGACAGACCCATCAATCGACTTCAAACATTTATTAAAGTCACAGCATGCTTTTCATTAGAGGAAACAGCGAACTGCAAAAAATTAACAAGAATTAACAACTACAAGAATTTCGAAACCGCCAACTGATTCCGCTCCTTTAAAATTTTAAATGGAACAGCTTAAGTACAAAGTTCCTTGCTGAATAGTTGAAATAAGGTGTTTGAAATAATGGATTATTGTACTGCAGCTAATTCATTTTTAACTAGAATTAATGACTTAATGTGGAGGATCTAAAGCTCTTCAATCAGCGATTAATCTGTTCAGCTATTTCTTGAAGGCAGCTAAAGAAAACTTAAAATTTGATAGCAGTGCTAATCTTTTATTACAAAGCCAACTTTTGAATCAAATGCTAAAAACATAAACGAATAAACCTAATATGTAGGGCTTATTTAAGAAATGGCAAACAAGAATGGACATACTGTTGAGAAATGTTTTAGTTTAAAGATGAAAATCTGTAAAACTTTTATTTGATTTCTTTTAAAACCAGCAGAGAAAGATAATATGACACTACATTCATATTTTTAATTAATAATTTACTATAATTCTTCATTCTAGGACTTGTTGATAAAAAAAATTACTGAAAACATTTGTCTTGATTGTTCCTCGGAATAAAGTATGGTTTATACGCTTCTCGCTTGTATCTGTTGGTGGATTAAATTAACATTGAATTATTAGAGTTTTACTGTTCTGTGGCTAAAACTAACTACCCTTTGTCATGTTAGGCTTTCAATAAATTCTGTAAATGCTGTAGTTAGTGTTTTAAAAAGACTGTCTCATCAATTGAGAGTCACGCAAACGGGTGCATACTATAGTCGATCAAGAACTGAAAATATCCATTTATTTTTATTTCAGTTGAGTAAAAAGGGTTTAGGCCTTAAGCATTAAATGAAAGAGAAAATAAAAGAGAGAATAAAGAAGTCATCTGTTCTTTAGATATCAGTCTCAAGAAACATTACACTTTAAACGTGCTTTTTGTTTCAGCTTTTTTCAAACAATATTTAAATTGATACAAGCAGATTCTTAAACTACTTTTGAGTGCTTTAACCTTAAATATACGAAATTAGATATGGAAAACTACAGCAAATATTTGTTCACCTAAAATATGACGTTCTGAAAGAAAACACTAACTTCACCATGACACGTCATTGTGTTGGCTTATCCACGGCGGTTGTGTTGGCAAAGACAAAAACGTTTAATTGAAAAGCTTGAAGCTCCGTGGAAATGGAATCTCATAGCTGAGGAACATATTGTCCTCTTTAACTTGCTTTTGCTTATTATAGGGCTGACTGAAGATCTATAGGGACAAACCAGGATGTTGGAATTAACCACGTGCACGTTGAATAACTTAGAACAGTTGATGGTGTGTCACAACTCAAACGTACATTGCGAGCATACACGAATTCTTAAGTGACTGGGTGCGTGTTTGTTTGTTTGTTTGTTTGTTTGTTTTTTCTTTTGGCTGTTACAATGTATTACTTTTTCCTATTCTTTGTCTGCATGGTTTTTTTACTTAATATATAATATATACATGTGATTTTCTGTTACCCATTTTTTTATTATTAAGAACCAGTAAACTTGGTCAACGTTCATTGTTCTTAAAAGCGAACTCCACGAAAAAAGTAACCTGCTTTTGTTTAATTTAACTTAAATACTTTTGGTAGTGATTTTGATTGTTTATTACCCTCAACTTCTACAACAGCCAAGATTTTTAACTTTAAAACTGTGAAAAAAATCAAAATGAAAGTCCTCCATTTTGTTAAGATTTAAGCCTCGTCTACTACAAGGGTCAGCAGTCATTTATGACGTAAGCGTGTCAACAAGGAGTGCAGCAGTTTCTGATACGGTTGGATTTCTTCCAATTTATTCGAATCTTAACTGCACAATGACATACTAAAAAATCTACAATCTCGAAAGTGGCTCATTTAAACAAATTACATCGCGACCCTCGCGAGCATCTTGACGCAGTTTTACGCGGTGACGTAATTTGAAGTTACGCCAGCCACTTTTTGAGCCGTAGATGATTTTCCATCCGCTTCAAATGTCAATTTACAGGAAATATTATAGCAAATTAGATCTTGCAGTCTTGAACAACTGAGTAGAATTAAACTCGTTCACATCCCGGAGTTCTCCTTTAATTTTGTGGCGACTTCAGCTCTAATTTTGTAACTAGAATCATTTTTATTTCTTTGTGCGATTTTTGTTGAAGGAAAACCAAAATAGAAACCAGGCATTGGAGAATAGAACTCCGGGACAAGATGTGAACGATGTAGGCGTTGTTCTTGCGGTTGCTATGGTTGTTGTTATCTTTGTTGTTGTTGCTATTGTTGTTGTTGTCGCTATTACTATTGTCGTTTTTGCTGTTTCTATTTATGTTATTATTGTTATTATTGTTGTTGTTTTTGTTGTTGTTGCTATTGTTGTTGTTGCTGTTGTTGTTGCTATTAAATTGTTGTTGTTGACTTTGTTGTGACTATTGTTGTTGTTGTTTTCTTTTTTTATCCGTTTGTCAACCATTGGATGCGATGCTGTGGAAAAGCCTCCCGATCTGGTTGCGGTTAACCGGCACTCAAAATAGCTTTAAAGCGGGCTGTAAAAAGGTTTTCTGAAATTTGTAATACAATCGCTGTGATTGGCGTACAAAATGGCCACGAGTGTCTCAGGCGTCATGTAATGAGCTGTAAGCAAATACAAGTTTGTGGTGTAACTTAAAATTGTACCAGCATCTGAACTCAGTCAACGTTCCGGTGTAGAACCCCGGGAAGGGGGAAATACTTCGGGGTAAAAAGGATAGGGATGCTCGTCGGAAAATGTGAAAAAATACCCTAGAAAAACAAAACCGTAAAAATTTTTGACCCTAAAAATATCTCGTAGCATTCCTAGAAGATACCAAATTAAAACTCGCTATAACAAAATATCCATCGCAGCGCTGCCGAGTGTTGAACATTTGTGTGACCTTCTTTTCCGCCAAAGCTGACTCAGCTTTCCATCCTTACAGAGTCGGTAAAATGACTACCAGCTTCTGCTGGGGGCTAACCTGCGATGGATTAGTATCCGGTCCAGGGAGAGTCAGCGACTCTCATCCTCTTAACACTGCGGAAACCGGAGATAAACACCGGCGTCAATGGGCCACTTAGGCTCGTCAAAGGATTTAGCTTTTAGCTATAACGAAATATAGGCATAATTACTTTTCTTTACAACTTTCATAATTATCATTTGATGTTTCGTTTGTTTCTTTAGTTATGTTTTGGATGATTTTGATTAAAAACGGGAGGAAACTGAAAAACTAAGACTTCGTCGTTTTGTTAATGCACCGCTAATAATAATATTTCAATAGAATAACTTCAATTTTTCTCTAAAAACCCTCATACTAATATAGGGAGTACTCCCCCCACCCCACCCCCCTGGTATAGAACTCTTGGTGCATGTTACCCTGTTTCTCCCCCTTGCTCATGGATCCGGATGGCCGGACTAACCCGGGATTTTAGAAAAACGGGTTGGAAGATTCCAGAGCAAGCACTGCAAGCCGCATTGCCGCGCCAAAATGTTGCATTCATGCGTGATAAGCTGGAAATACATTGATATTCAAATAAGTTTTAAACCGGTATATTGATCGACCAATATCATTTGCCCCATGCAGGTGCGACCCGTATGACATGACCGGAGTTAGATTAATAGCAATCCTGTGGGTGTCTTTTTACTGACTTACTCATAATAACTAATGAAAGTAAAAACCCGTTTAGAATCAAATTTAAAGTTATCTTTAGAATTTTGATCCATTTTGCCATGTTAGAAGTAAAGTAAAATACTAAAATTAATGTTTCAATTTCAAGATCCTGATTTATTACGAAATAAGTATTGCTATATTTTATATTTTCAACCAAGATCAATTAAGGTAATCCCAAAAATGTATTTTTGTTCTATATTTGATTGTTGCTATTCAAGATTTTTTCAATGAATACCACTCTAAACAAGAGCTTTCAGTTATTTAACATTGTTTGAACAAAACTTGTTAACTTCAAGTCTTAAGCTGTCAAAACATGTTTTTTTCTGCCTCTTTTTAATATAGTTAATACCCAGGCGCATGCTGCCAGTGGAAAATAAAGGAAGACTTTGAGCCAGTTCTCAAACAACAACATAAGCGACCGCATATTTCTTTCGCATTGCTTGGATGCTGATCTAAATTGACCATCTTTGTTTTTCTCATTGTCCGATGGTTGTAACGCTACGAACTTGCATACTAAGTTGGTAGAATGTGCCGATAGAAACAATTGCCCTATGAATGCGAGAACTTTCTTAAAAGCAAAGGCTTTGTACTGCGTGTCTCAGAAGAATTTTTTCGCGTGAAAATTAAGACAAAAAGAACAATGCTTAGTTAAGCTGCTCGAATTAACGTTTCGCGTAATAGAAGAATAAAGTTGATTGCTCATTGTTAGTGAAAGTATTTGGGTCAGGATTGGCAGTAATTACAACATAAAGTACAATGCAGAATCATTCCAATGAAGATGTAAATTTGCTTGAAAGGAAAAAACAAAGACGAACTGAAGTTCAAAAATGAATAAATAAAGGCAAATAGTTGGCAAACAACAAAATGAAATATTTATTGAGGAAAACTAACTGTTTTAAATTTCGTTGAAAGAATATTCTGAAGAAAATAAATGGTCTTACCTTTAGAATGTCGATCTGCGATGGAATTTGAAAACTCTAGTTTTACTTTTAAGGGGCCATACAGAAGTTCTTCCAAATTCTTGGCACTAAATTCCCGGTTGGATTTCCAAATGTCCACTCTCTCCACTTGCAAGTAGTCCATCCTCTGTTATTTTCGAACTGCTTTTAGCTTTAAATATGAATAGAGAAAAATGTCAAGATAGGACCTACAAATTCAGTTAGACCCATCATCAAATCCGTTTGTACAATACATGTTTTAAGCTTGCCGTCACTTGAACTTATGATATCATTCGCTAAATTTTTTGATTCACTAATTAAATTTTGCGATTCTTTGCTGTTGCTAGAAAATAATCATGCAACATATCTAAAATTTTCTCTCCAAGAATACTCGCAGCTTTAGTTAGTGCTCCGGGAGTGTTAGCCTTGCAGAGCTCTAATCTTCCATACAAAGGAGAAAACTTTAAGTTTAGCTGCGCTGCAGAAAAAAAGTTTAAGCAAGTTGATTAGAATTAATAAAATATTTCAGTATTATCTTTCCTGGTTGCCTGTTTTCCCTAATGTAAGCAAACTCATAGTTTTCTTCGAAGAAGTTTAGGTATTTAGATTCAATAGCATCTCCAAACCCACGCGTGGTCATCATTCCCCAATTTAAAATGTTTTCATGACTGTTTTCTAAGGTACATATTGCATCTATTTGTTAACTTCGAACACATAAAACTTGTATTACTAATAAGTATTTGTACCTTAACTCAAAAGCAATTTCTATCTTGTATCTCCGCGACATTTTGCATAACTACCCGATAGAGTCTCTAACCAACGTATTCAACCGTTCGAGTCGCATCACGTGGGCCTCGATCCAATGTATCGAATTCTGTTTACTAAACTTCACATATACCGTACACACGCCTATAGCAACACGTGTACGCATGCATAAGAATCGGAAATTGACGACAAGCTTAGGAACGTATCGCAAATAAAATATAAACACTTTAGCGATTGACGACGTCCTAAAAATGGATATTAGGCATTTGTTTCGATACTTGCAAATTTTTATTTAAGCTCTCCACATATATCAAAAAAGTCCCCGCTGGTCGAAGATTTTGGTTTTCCGCGACCCTCTCCGACTTATGTGACACGAAATCGGCGAAGTTTACGGCAAATCGGGAAAAAAGAAAGCGTTTCTGATTTCTGGATGAAATCCAGATTGTCCAACATTAAGGCCTTTGGGCTGAGTTGGCGACAAATGATAACATAATTTTTTTTCATCGGCGTCGTCGACCGTACACTTTGCTCAGTACCAAGCCTACCTTCGAGAGTCCAGTTGCTCGGAAAACAAGATGGCGGCTTCCCACGTTGAAGAACAATATACGGCCGGGGCAGAAAACAGCAAAACCTAGCTGGTATCGTTTGGGTGTTATGCTAAAAAAGGCCTTTACAAATGCAAGATGAACTGAAATTGTCGAAAAAATATTTTTGTTGTAGCCATTATACAAGGTTTCAAATTAGTGTCTTAAATCTTTTCCCGCGTTATCAGTGCTTCCGGATGTCTACAATGGTCGCTAGAGAGCTTACGAATGTAGTGCGCATGCGTGTCTAGGCTCTTGACGAAGATGAGTTTTTGAACATTTGAATCTGTTAAATTTTAGATGTAGAAGGACAAATTCCTGCTCGCAGCAGGAAACCTTATTTCTAAGCATATGCAATACAATTCCTTGTTTCTTTAAAACTCGTGATTTTGGAAAAAATTTGGCTTTTAGGCACTAGAACTCATCACTGCTTAACTAAAAGATTAAAAAGGCGGGAAATTTGGGTGGGCGCGCCACCAAACGTTTTAACCTTTCACAGGACGGCCTATGCCCCAGAAGGGGTAGTAGGCATAAGTAAGTAAGTAAGTAAGTACAGGACGGCGACGTGTCTTTTTAACATGACCCAACGGCGTTCTTGTGCGAACGTTGTCGATTCGTAAGCTCCGAGATGATACAGACGTGCCGCTTGTCTGCTATATCGGGGATAATCACAACTCTGAAATCATCGGAGACGTTCCCAACATATACCGGAGAACTAGGCTTAAGTCGGAATACGAGGCGGTAAACTGGCAACCTTATCGCAGGCACATGGCAGGAGTTAATGCCACAAGTGTGAACTGGGCTTAGGAAACAGAATTTCTTTGTCGTTTATCTTTCTTTATTTTTAGTTAAACGTTGACAGAAACCGGTAAGTTATAGTTTATAATTTTTTGTCTGTAACTAAAAATGATATGATACAAATGTGTCTTAAAATTGTTATTATTCATCAAAGCAAATATTTTAAGTTATTATACCATTTAAGTCCATGTGGCTTAAAGCACTTTGTAATTATTTGCCGAAAATTTCCAATCTCGATACTTTTCATGGTATGGATTTGAAATTGTTAGCTACAGTAGAAGATTCACTTTTTTTGTCTTTTCAATTATAATAAAATTAAACGTTACCGAACAAAGTTACCATCGAATGGTCATAAGAGGATGGTCTTTCAGGAATCAACAGTCCAGGAGGAGAACTGATTATTTTGCTCGCAAATTGAAAAGATAATTTAGATCCGCGCTGCTTCTTACATGTAACGTTGAAACATATTACAGCTTTTGATACAACAGTAAATGAATGAACCGGTCAGGAGTAACGGTAGATCCTATAGTGAGATCGTCCAGGTTCTGTAATAGTGACAGACGTTTCGACAACCTGTGCGGAAGTCATGCATCTTCAGGACCAAGTGAGGAATAGTGTTTTATACAGTTTGTACTGAGAAGATTGTTAAATCATTTAAAATGAACTCCCAACAAACACAAAGGTGTTGTTTTTGTGAACTGAAAAGGTTTTGCGGTTTTGAGATCTTTCTTCAGTCTAAAACTGATACGAACAGAAAAAGTCAGATCACAAGTTAATAACATAGAGCTAAATTGTGACTGAAGATGCTATACTGGCCAGAGCAACCTTTTTCTGCAACAACAATAACCATGACAATGACTGACGACAACGACAACGACAACGATAAAGACAACTACACTGATATAATGATTACGACAATGACAATGACAATGACAACGACGATGACAACGACAATGACAATAACGATTTATTGATAGTATTTCTACATAGTAGCTTTACGTACAACAACGACTTTATTTCACACTGAATTCAAACGATATATATGTATTCGAAGCCGATTGCAATAGAGAAGAAAAAAGGTAGTTTTCTGAACTCATGGATACACAAAATTATTATTTGCCCTAGTTTGTATATGATATGGAAGTTAGGTAACTCTTAAGAGAGAAACATTTTATCTTAATCTAGTGTATCGCTTTATATCTGTTGAAGCAAGCAAAGTTATCCAAAATAAAAACTTTCTTTTATCAGATTCTTGTTACAAAACAGCTTTTGGTACTTTTAAAAAAACTTTCTTAGCATCACTGATTCAGTTAGTGGTTATCTATTTAAATTTTGAACATCTAAAAATGAGTAATTTAAGAATAACGGCTCTTTAAAGTTCTCTATCTGGATTTAAAGACATACAGAGACCATTGCATTCTTACCGTGGAATAAAACCGTTGCTCAAAAGGAGTTACTTCATTTCAAGAGTTGTTTTCCAGTAGTAGATTGAACAAGTTCATATCGCGGATCATGAACTATGAATATGCGTAAAAAAGATCTCGGCTAGGGCTTTATGAGGATTTTAGCCTTTGGTATGACGCTGTTAAGAGAATACTCTTTGTCCAAATCGCAGCAGTGGGCCTTTCACAAGTAAAGTTAAGCAAAGACCATCATCAAATAATTTTTTACAACAGAAACGCAAAACCTGATCATGACAAACAGAATGAAATTTTTAGTTTTGCAAAAAATTAAAGATAAAAGTATTTGATTTTTAAATACAAGAATAACCATATGTTACAATTTTTACGATTTATGATCGCGTTCTCATAAAGAAGTAGAGGAAGTTGAAGTAGAGCGGCAGGAGAGTTTTAAACTAAATTTCTAACATTAGCAGGAAGCGAGCGGAAATATTGACACCAGCTTTAACATTTTATTTCGTCTGCGTCATTTCAAATAAAAAATTGTAATTAAGTTCGTTGTCGCTGTAGTACAGTTGAAAGTTATTGTTGTGAAATGTAAGGAGTTTGTCAGACAGACGCCTCTCACACTAAGCACACGGCACAGGTTCAGTCTATGTATAGAAAAGTTTAGATGCTCTATTTAAGCGTGTTGTGAATCAGTGTGAAAAGAATTACAAAAGACTTAAAACTTCAAAGGTTTTTGATAACACTCTCTTTTTAATCAGAACATTAGTAGGTTCATTAACTACTATTCTAAAATTTGTCTTCGGTTGTGCTTGCCATGTTATGACCAGCTGACAATTTTTCGAGGGCAATAAGCATGGTTGCTGAACATGTCAGTACTTCTATTTTAAAATTTGTTTCATATTTAGAATTTGTTTTCTGCAAGAATTCTACCAAAAGTTTCTCTAAACGTGCTTGATAGCTTGTCCGGAAAAAAATCGAATAGTGAATCACAGAAAGATATCAAGTTTATACGAATAATTTCCAAGACCATGGAAATTTCATAAACTTTTTTTAATTTTGTGAAATGCCCCGGTAGGACATTTGACTGTAAGTTATAATCCGCCAAGCAAACAAAAGGGAAACATAATTGATCCAAACTTTTCACCTTCTATAAACTACCAAGATCTCTAACAAAGTTGTACTATTTTTCAAAAAAGATAAAAAAGTAAAACCACTCAAAAATTTTAGCTCAAAATAGAATCTCTTTTCATTAGTTTTCGATATATATGTTTATTTATACTTATTTACTTATTTATTGATCTCTTTGGTTTTTTATTGCATTTCAGTTTTAATCAGAACTTTCACAGTTAGTGTCTGGGCGAGTGGCAAATTATTGCCATAAGCATAGTTTGGGAGAGCAACCGTTTAACTGATCTCTTTTTAAAAACCAATTCAGTTTATTCTTAATTTCTAAATCTGTTGTCAGAATCATAGAGTTTTTTTCTTTTGCTGTATTTATGCAGTGAGCTCGTATTGTTTCGTTCTTAAATGGAGGTACTTTATCTTAACGAACGGCGTTAAACTTCAGCAGTGGAATCAGAAAATGATTTAGCACAATTTGTTTTAGCCATTTTAATTTAATCTTAAAGTGACTATATTTAAGGCTGTCATTAACAACAGCTGTCATTGTTAAGGACAGATTTAAAACTGAATGGCGAATCACTTCTATATAAATGTGTAAGAGAGAGGTATTTATAAAACTAATTTAACTTCCCTTCTAGAAGCAGTTACCTAGCCGAGGCCCGGTTCAAACGTCGAACTTTACATGTGCCGAACCTAATAACTAGGTTCGGCACATGTAAAGTTCAACGTTTGAATCAATTAGGATCGACACTTTGTATTAGGG
>JAOBYJ020716582.1:0-13013 GCA_025403565.2 Palythoa heliodiscus | reverse complement strand
GACAAGTCATATTTTGCGCAACATGTCGTATATTTCTTCGAGAAGTCTTATATTTTACGCAACAAGTTGTATATTTCTTAAGCAAGTGTTATATTTTCCCAAACAAATCGTATATTTGGTCGACAAGTCTTATATTTTTCGCAACAAGTCGTATATTTCTTCGAGAAGTCTTATATTTTTCGCAACAAGTCGTATATGTCTTCAACAAGTGTTATATTTTACCCTACAAATCGTAAATTTCTTCAAGAAGTCTTATATTTTACGTAACAAGTTGTATATTTCCCTAAAGGATTCTTATATGGTCTTACATATCTGCAACAAGTCTTGTATAATATCAAACAAGTGTTTTTGTCCGCAACGGCGCGCCATAGATGGCGTCGATTAGAAGGGCGTAAGATCGACTTTGGGTTAACCGTCGAACTTAGCATGTGGAAAACTAAATTCATAAATAATAGCAATTATGATAATGTCTATTCCAGCCTCAATTTGAGTTTTTTTTACAATTCTCTGTTTGACCACATTTCGATCGACTGAATTAGGAGCGACGTTTGACTCGAGAGTCGAACGTAATTAATTTTGGTCGACCATAAGTGTAATTTCGTTTGGCGAATGCTAAGATCGACGTTTAACATGGGCCTGAGAATTGAAATTTTGCCATGGCGGGCAATGACCGATCTGTTTGGTGATCGACCGGAACATGATGTAAACTACTCTGTACAACAGATACGAACTCGGCGAACTCCACTGCATGCATACCATTTATGGTTATAAGAATCTATGGATCTAAGAATACTTTTTAAAAGAATAATTCAGCCTTAGATTAGCAGAAAAATAGGAATACCCAGCGTGGGTCGGGAAAACAATATTCTTATAAAAAAGAGTGTATGTAAGTAACATGCTGATACAAGTAGATTTTATTTTACGTCTCAAGTAAATCATAATTTTCAGGGGTGCGCAAAATGTCCACGAGAATACATCTGTATCGATCATGTATCATCGCACACTAATCTCGCAACGGAACCCATGTGGTCCGGACACTGCACCGGATGCATGCGAACCAGTTGTTTTTTGTTTCAACTCGGCATTTACGCCATAAAGCAATAAATTTAAGATAAAGAACAACACTATTCGTTAAAACAAATCGACATATCGAAAATATTATGCGCGCAAGAGACCAAATAGCCTAGTTTTTAACTTTTTCAGTTTTTACCCGACCGGCCGACCCTATATTTTTGCTGGAAAGCGACTGTAAGTGTAAACGTAAAAATAAGTAGGGATGGACTAAACGAAAAAAAAAATTTAAATTTCAGTATTCTTACATCACGATTGAATTTAGATGGAAGGTAACATTTGTTTGGTTCTTCAAGAAGTAACGAATAAATATTAATTAGGAATTGTAATACCACTCATTGTCAGTTATGAAAGATATTGTTTGCTGCGTTGGTTTTTCGCAATCGACCATTTCAATTTTCAAACCGGATAATTTGAAAATTACATTACTAAAAATTTCGTAAGAAATTACCAATTTTCACTATCAGTTTAAACTTGTTTTTCGATTTGCTCAAATAAAACGAGTACATCTCCTCTTATTTTTAACTGAGACTGGAGAAACGCGCTCAATCGCTAAAATTGATTTAGATTTTAGTTTAGCCCTAGAAGTCTCGAAGCTAAAAGCATTTTCGAAAGCCGGAACTGATTTTTCCTTAATTCCACAACGGATCTTTCAAATTACTTCTTTGCGGGGTGATGCGGAAAATGCCAAAATGTTTCTTTTAAAATCTATTTTAGATTTGAAAAGAAGTTGCAAAGTTGTTCATACATTTCATATTTTCAATAAGAACGTTGAATTGGTACTTAAGAGATATAGGTTTCTTTGGTGATTAGTAAGTTGCCGCGATATTGTATATGGACGCGAAGAATAAAACATTCCTCATCGGATGTTCTACAGTTATCCTTTCAGCCTACAATAAAGCTTTCAAAGTGTTTTTTTTTTCGGAGATTTCGCGAATCGCGAGTCGAAATTTAATTTTCTGTAATTTTTGCACTGATCCGTCCTTTAGGATTCGAGTGACAGTAAAATCATTTGATAATATCAGCCAATGATAGGGTGAAACGCCCTTCAGTTGAAAGTTAACCCTGGCTCAGTGTAAAACAATGCGCCAATATTGTGTTTTTGTTGGTTCCTTTCGCTTAATTGCAACTATAACAAGAAGCAATATCAAGGAATACTAACCACTTTCTTCTGTGAATTTTTTTATTCAGTCAAATCTCAGTTAAGAATCAAAGATTGGGCTTTCGTTATGGTAAATAAAAAGAAAGTTGTAAGCATTTCACCTGTATTATTATTAAATAATAGTGTTTATAAAACATTACTATTGTTATCTAAAAGTTATTTTTGTTATTCATATCATAATTACTATTATTTGATATTGACTAAACATGATTGTTATCGGTGAAAATATTTTCATTTGTTTTAAAACCTGCATCTGCCTGAGGCATTTTTTCTTTTAAGAAAACAAACAATCCGTTTTAGAATATTTATTGAAAAAGCCAAACTTTAGAAAGTTACTTTAGAACGACTTTTTTATACGTTAAAAATAAGATAGAATCTATCTTTTCATAAATACATTAAACTGATACAAGTGATAGGCCTTTAAACATCAGCTTAAGTTTGCCTAATTTCTAAAATACCAGAAGAAATATTTTAATTAGACATCACTAGAATATTTAGAACGTCATTTGCTATTTTTTTCAAGACATAGAACATATTGCTTTAAGCCGAAAGTTGGTTTTCAGTATTGCTCAAACATCGGCATAAAACATCTAAATAATTTGCGCAGAATAAAGAGCTGGTTACTGATCTGCCAGTTGTTGGAAAGCTAATTATCACTAATCCAGGATTAAATTTTTAATCCATGTTCTTCTTTCCAAACCTTTAGAGGCTGATTTGAGCTGTAACTTTGGGATTAACAATTTTTTCCTTGGAAAATCTGGACAGCATTTACAAAACACAAATAAGTCATTCTTTGGTGAAGAAACTGCTGCTTAAATTTTGACTTAGCCAAGGGTCAAAGTTAACCAGTCTTGAGCAACTTAACCCAGCCCAGTTTTCTATAAAGTAATTAGAAAAAAGCTGACAATTTGTATTCATTGTCACATTATTTCTTATTTTTGATATTTACAAGACTAAATGTGTCATCCATTTAAAGTTTATTTAAAAAAAAGGATTATTCGAATGAAATCCAATTTTTATCCATATGTAATGTCAGCGCTAGTTCGCGGATTGGGTTTGAACTTGGCTCTTAACGAGAAGTGTCTAATTTTTCCGCGGCTATTTTGTTAAGCACTTTTTGCCTTTTAAATGTTCTGAAGGCCAAGGTATTTCAACACAAAGCCCAGCGGAAATGTCGAGTCAGCCACATGCCCGGTTTGCGATCTTTTCCTGGTAATTTCCAGGAGTTTCGTCTTTTCTTCTCTCGTTGATTTCAAATTTGATTTGGCGCGAAAAGTGTTTTCATCATTTTCCTGTCTTTTCTTGCCTGATATATACTTCTCATAGCAAAGAAGTTTAACATCTTTTTCATAGTATAAATTTTAACCATTTTCTAGATTTAGGTTTCTTTCGTACGCAAATTTTCTTTCAGCATGTGCGAAGACTTCGCCATAAGAATCGCTGTCATCCATTCGTCTCTCGCCTCTTGGTTCTTGCAGCGGAAAAGCATTTTACTATGCGATGTTTTAACGTAGAAAGCGTTGGAGTTATCGTCTTCATGTGAGTGTTTTGCATTTGGTATTTTAACAGACATTATGTCCGAAATTCTTACGGTTTTCCACTCGGTTTGTGAAATGTCGCCAACGATCTCTTTTGGGTAACAAAGTTCGTCATCGTACAACGTAACTCGACGAAGCTTCCACTTTCGGTTTACAACCGATGATGTCTGAATCATAAGAAAACTGTTCAACAAAATGTTCTCGTTTACTTTGTCTTTGCTTTTGTTGTTTTTCCTTCGCTGCCTCTCTAAATCGGGACTCTTTCCAAAACTTGTATAAATTCGACAGCGTCCATGCTGGAAATCCGAACTCACTTTATGTGCGGTGTCCGAAACTAATGACAAACTTCTCTTCATAAATCCCAGTGCGGGTTTTTTGCTCATGGTTCAAGAGAGAATTGAAGACTCTTGTTACTTTCTGTTCCGTTAATGAAAAGCACTGCTTTTAACTCCACCTAGCAAGCTGACGTTAAGACGTGTCGGCTAATCTTACTAGTCCGTACGTCTGACTGTAATGTATTATAGTTATCGAAAAGGTCCAATATTTTCAAACCGGTTTTACTGCACAAGAACACAATGAAACGGAACAGCGTTCAATTTCAATTTAAACAATGTTATGCAACCCACGCATCCATAGTGATTTCACCTTCAGGCCAAAGTCAGCTGATAATTTGCATAGAAAGATGATGTAAAGGTCAACATAAAATTTTTACATTATTTCATCGCAAAACCGATCAACCATTCGAAACAAAAATGCGTTTTAACACGTTTTCTTCTTCTGTTGTTTATTTCAACAGTGTTATGAAAGACAATTTTCTTTTCAGTGATCAGTCTAAGTTTGGTAAGAGAAAATAAAAAATGAATTAAAATAATCCGTTATTTTACATCATTCAGTTAACTATAAACAGACTAGTGACGTCACGGCAGTTTCTATGCTTTGATATCACCTTGAGCGGCCGCAATAAAGTAGCTGCACATGTCATTCTTTTCTGTGTCTATTATTAGATTTGTTGTTAATCCATACATTAAAAGCTTGGGCGCGTGTATGAAAACCCCCTAACTCACTCCACACGTGACTTTGAATTGTGCCAAATGGAAATATTTGGATAGCGAGACCAAAATCATATGTACATAAATAAAGTTTTCAAAATCCGCTGGGGTCAATCTTGTTTACGATTTTCAAAAGGAAATACAGTTAAACATAAAAATATCCCTTCTATCCAATCCATGAATGATGACTCGAGACTAAAAACATTTGAGTCCACGCAATCAAACGTAGCAACGGGCCATCGCACTAAAGAACGGTATAACTACACTTTGTTATCATTTTCTGAGGAAAGTACTTGTTACTAGTTAATTTTGATGTAAGCCTTTCAGAGAAAATTCACATTTGTGAGGTTACTCAGATTAATAATTCAAAGAGGATTTGTACACTATGTGAGTTTGTAACATTTGAAGTGTGTGCTCCAGTCCATTCAGCGATGACAAAAAGGTCGAAAATAACATGCTAGTGTAACGGGGAATTTATTGGATTTGCTGTGGTAGTCCCTACTCTAGACGTGACTGTAGTATCTGTTGGTAGAGTAGCTGGTTTACCAAATTACAATCCCGAACATCCACTACAGTTGGTCAGAGCAGGGACCGCACGTACGTTACTTCTAGCAAGGCTAGTAACAAAGTGGATGAAAACTAAACTGCGTTTTAGCTTATTAAGTTGCAAACAAAGACCCACATGTTAAGGATAAAAGGCATACGTTATGTGAAGCTGTAAAACAATAAACGTGGATGGGCTGTATAGAAATCTAAACCAACGCGCGAGTTCAGAGGGACCGAATCCAAACGTTCAAGCTTAGGATTTTACGTTGTGACATGTACGAAGCACGAAAGGAATGTTGGGGCTCGTAACTTTCTGCTTTATCGCACCGGGAAAAGGTGACAGAAGGCATTCCTCAGGACGAGTATAAAGAGTGATGGGAAATCTTTGTTTCCGTATAATTCAGGAAACCAGTACCCTTTAGCTGTTTAGAGTGTTAAATTTTAGCCGCTAAAATAAGTTACCGTTTTTCGGAATTTTTATGGTTATACACTTTCTTCTTATAAGAATATTGTTTTTCAGACCCAGGCTAGTTATTTTTATGTTTCTGCCTATTTAAGGCTTAAAATATTTCACAAAAAATATTCTTAGATCCAAAGATTCTTACAAACATAAATGATCATAATAATACCTTGTAGAAAGTGTGCAACCATTCAATATGCAGTGAAGTTCGTATCTCTTTCAAGAACAGAATAGTTTACATACCTATTACAAGTTCCCGAAGTCGTTTATCAAACAGACCAGTTATTGCCATATATGACTTTTCAGGTACGAACGGCTTGTACCGTATTTGGTTGTTTGGGTGGCCAGCGAGTGTTTGCCGTTTAGAGTCTTAGAGAACTCGTTCAATAATTTTCAGTTTTCCTGTATATACAAAGTTATATTCTCAGTAAAATCAGCCTCGGAATTATTCTTAAAATATTCTTAAAATTTTGCTAATTTCAGCCTCGATATTCTTATAAAGTATGGCTTATAAAAGAAAAAGAGTATTAAAATGTGTCGTCGTTGGTTCGAAATACGTAATACTGTATGCTACCATTATGAGCTGTTTTTAAGATTTCAAAAGTGCTCTATAATCCTTTTAGCTGGGCCGACAGATCTACGTTTTAGCGGTAGAAATACTTTATTCTATTTTGTATTCTTAATTTATTCGTAGAATTTTATTCTAAGCATCTGTGTAGGTTCTTTATGTTATCTGGCTCAGTTGCTTTGCTGGAAATTCGTTCTAAAACTTCAAGAATGAGGCCTCAGTAGAGAACCAAAGCTAAAGATAATTTTTTTTGAGAAAACCGACGTATCAATCAATCAATCAAAAATCAGGAAAAGTTGAATTAAATTATAAAACTAAAGTGAATTTCCTTAACTGAAGAACGCATCCCAAAAAAAGCTTTGTGACTCACACTTCACATCAGCATTCAGTAGATTAACATTGTTAACATATTTTGGTACGGTCCACCACAATAGTTGCCTAAAATTGCATAGTTTTCAAAACCTCACCTAATAGAAGTAACCCTGAGGTCATTGCAAACAGCGGAAATCGTGCATTAGAAAGTTACACGATTTTTTGTACTTACGTGGGTAAACTTCTTTTAAATGCAGTATTTGCTAAAACAAGTCAAAGTCGCATTGTGTGTAGTATGAAAACAACAAAGATCATTTGACGTCAGTTGACAGACGCTATACTGGCGTATTTAAAGAAAACCATAGAAAAGAGAAATGTATTTCTTTATGCATACCAATCGCTTTTTTTATTACATACGTAAATCCGTTTTAGGTTGCTGTTATAGTACATGAAATTAGTGCTATTTCCCTGGTTTCGGAAAACGTTTCAAATAATAAAAAGTCTTCCATAAGAGCTAAAATTTACGCCATGACCTCAACCGAGCCATTTTTATATCAAAAACAGAGCTTTCAATTTTTTCTTAATAAAAATGATAATGGAATTAAATCAAAAACTTATTTATTTTGGGGTAGTCCCTGATAGATTGTGCTGGACCAGTTCAAGGCAAAATTTTCTGTAGTTCCCATTGTTGAATAACTTTTTGTGTAAATGGTTTCCCATATCCTGTATATGAGATATTGCATAATTATACTTGTACTTGGTAAGATAAGTTCTACTGGTTTTTTTTACGGTCATGAAAAGCCATGAAAAATCTGAAAGATGCAGTTTCCAAATTTGGAAAATCATTAGATTTTGGCAACGGAAAATTCCTCGGAAAATTCCTGGCCGGAGTTCAATACATTTTTCAACCTATATCTCTGTTTCAAAATATTAAATATTCTTCTTGATACTGAGAGAATATGTGCATGGCTTTTTGGAGAAATGAATTTTGTATTAGGATAGATGAACAAGAGATTGTTCAAACACGAAAAGTCCAAAACAAACACTTGAAATGAAGTCAGTCCCTTACCAGCCACCGTATATTACTCAGATCAATATATATACGTTTTCTGTAATAATTGATATGCGTATCGAATCGAACCAGAGATATGTTGTGTGTTTTAACAAGCAACTCATTAATTTATGAAACACAATTATACATTGTATTACGTTTCCCCAGGGGTAAGAAAGTCTTAATTATTTCTAGAGATAAAGTACGGTAAATAGGTTCGAATGCTGATCCGTAAAGCTGGGGACACACTAGGCGAAATTCGCTTAGTGTGTCACCTACTGCGATAGCAACTTTCGCTGATCGCAGCGACTGGCGTATAAAATCGCCGGTATCTAGCATGTCAGATACGAGCGATTAAATACGCCACGATTCGCAGGCAATCAAATTCGCTGCGGTCGGCGTGCAAATTCGCCTAGTGTGTTCCCGGCTTAAGAATCGCGGACGGACGGACGGATGTCGGATAGATAGTCTCCGATCCCTGAAATGCATGGAAATGGACAATTTAAGTAAAAAAAGAAATATTGTTTTTATCTTCTTGTTGAGCCGTCTGGACCTGTCCTGTAAAGTATTTTTGATTTCGATTCCCAGCTATGTCACTATGAGTTTGCACCGGTCTTGACAGGCCTCCCAAGCTCAGTTTCCGCATATGGTCACCGGTTAAAAACCATTAAAAGTGGTTGGGAGAAATCGCAGGCAGCTAGCCCAAGCTCTCTTTGTGTAAGAACAGACCAGTTTAATTTTTGTTCAATAGTTTTGAAGCTGATTATTAGACTTTGTATGGGAAAAAATTTATATTGTTTTTCTGAGATCATGAAATTCCTTCCACAAATAGCAGAAATAGCTTTTTAATACTTGAAATTGTTGTAATTTTTAATTAAAACTATTTTATTTTACACCATTGTTGTTTTGAAATATCTTTATTCCGACTCAAAATTTAACATGTTTAAGAGCCGATGACTACACATCAAATACTCGATGACAAAACTGAAAAATCTGATTTGCTGGATAAATACTATATTCACTGGTTCCGCTGAATTAAGCCAGAGGTCTAAAAAATAGCAAAAATGTACGACAGTTATGGAAAACAAGTGGGTAAAGACCACAGGTTGTGTATTTACTCATTTTAGACTCCTAGCATCCATTAGTAGGTCGAGATAAAGGATAATTCAGTCTAAAAGTCATCCAATTTTCTAAGTTCCCGATTTTTCTAATTTTCTCCGAAACTTCTAAATATCCCAAAAACTATCTTTAGACTTCGTATTCACTATCTTCTTGGCAATATCTAAGCTAGCTTGTCGTCACACTCAGTTCTTAACCCCTGCTCATCGTGGTTTTCTTGTTTGAAAGTTGACACGGCCTCCATAAATTTGCAGTTCGGTTTGTATTGTTTAACTTAGTAATTCTCTCTTCACCATATCACGTAATCTTGAGGCTGAGTCGTTCACTAATTATTTATTTGCTAATTTTCGATGCTTTTGAAAATCAAAGATCATAATTTCTGTTGACTCCCAAATTTCTTCGGCAGGGGGTTGAAGGATTTTAGTGCCGTCCCTGGCTTTGGTTTTCCAGGACGGGAAAAGCACGAGCCAGCCTGGTACGAGCTTCGCGAGCTCACTGTAGACTGGCACAGGCTTCCCAAGCTCACTTTGCGTATACTGTCACTTGTTGAAAAAAGCATTAAAACCTGATCTACCCTAAAAGACTTCAAAGTACGAAAACCGAGAAGGGACTTCCAAGAAATTAAATTTCCGAGAAGTTAAATTTCCGAGAAGCTAACTTTCCGAGAAGATAAATTTCCGAGAAGCTAAATTTCTGAGAAGCTAAATTTCTGAGAAGCTAAATTTCTAAGAAGCTACTTTTCTGAGAAGCTAAATTTCTAATTTCCGAAAAGCTAAATTTAGTTTTGCTTATTTATTGTTATCTCACTATTTTCTTTATCTGTCATTGAATCGAAAATTTAATAGTTAATATAGACCCTTTTCACGCCAGCGTGACATTGATAAATATTCCATTTTTCAAAAAACGAAATTCATTATTAAATTTGTCACATCAATCAGTAGTTGTAAAAATGCAAAGTTTCAATGAGATTGGCCAAAAATTGGCGAAGATGTGAATATTTGAAGCTAAATATTTTTGCGGAATTTTTGCAAGAAAATGTATGTGTTAAGCATGATAACGAGGCTTGAAAGGCATGCAATGCCCTTCCATTTCCATTATACATTTCTTTGTAAAATTG
Source organism: Palythoa heliodiscus (assembly GCA_025403565.2). Lineage (NCBI taxonomy): Eukaryota > Metazoa > Cnidaria > Anthozoa > Zoantharia > Sphenopidae > Palythoa > Palythoa heliodiscus. The sequence continues at coordinate 3,020 of JAOBYJ020716582.1, read as the reverse complement.
CCTAGTTTTGAAAATTAATTACTCTGCTAATTTAAGGGATAATACATTAAAAATTTGCAGTTTTACTAATATAGATGTGACAAATTTGACAGTAAATTCCTTTTTCCAATAAATCAAACTTTTCGCTGTGTGACGCTAAGCGTGAAAAGGGTCTATACCTTATTTCTAGTGGATTTCATCATTTGAATCTCGTAACTTCAACCACTCAAATCTACAAATCTAGAAGTCAGAATACAGTACCATTCTTACGAGATCCCTCTGATGTCATTTATTTTTAATGAGTCTTACTTTATAACATGTACAGCACAAAAATTACTTTGTTCTTTTCTTTATAGCTCGGCACTGACTTTTCTTTACGGTTGTACTTACATCAGCAGAGTTTTGAGTTAGTCGAGGTTAATTTTTGTTCAACCTCTTATTTGGTTATTTTGTTAGTTTTATTAGCTTTTATTCATTATTTTCAAACCTGTGAAAGGTTACATACAAAATACTTGGTTTTATTTTGGTTTTATTATTGTCAGCTGTAGTTCTACAGTAGAGTACAAGAGAGAAATATCAGAACTATCAGTTTTGTGTGAAATCGAGTTGTAGTTAATAATTTTTGAGCTCTTCAGCTCACTTTAATTAAAGTCAAGCCAGCTGAGTTCCCTTATGGTAATCTTACAATAATGATGTTATGAATTTGTATGAAAGGTTGAAATTATGAGATTCAAATGATGAAAACCACTAGATATGACAGTAATAACTATTAAATTATCGATTCAACAATGACAGATAAAGAAAATAGTGAAATAATAATAAATTTAGCTTCTTGGAAATTTAGCTTCTCCGAAATTTAGCTTATTGGAAATTTAGCAGTCTCCCAAATTCAGCTTTCCGGAAATTTAACTTCTCAGAAATTTAGCTTCTCAGAAATTTCGCTTCTCGGAAATTTAGCGTTTCGGAAATTTAGGTTCTCGAAAAATTAGCTTCTACGCTGAATTAAAACATAGCAGTAAATCATATCGGACAAACAGGCCGGCTCCAGGGACGAAGCAGTGCTGTAGACAGTGTCAGAACAAAGAACTCTTGCAAAGGTGCGGTAATATACATGCGAAACGACTTTTAAAAATACTGATAAAACAATTATGTATATGTAATTACACACTTTGTTTTATAAGAACAAACTTTACAAGAACACTCAGGCTGAGATTTGCCCAAAAATTAAGAACAAGCTAAGACCAATCACCAGGCTGAAATTTTCATCAGACAAATTTAAGAATTTTATTTAATCCTTGTACACCGATTGAGATGTACATGTAAGTTATGTCATAACAAGATTTCTAACCGCTCTTTTCATTTTTTTAAAGGCTGCCGAAAACGGTAACAAAAACTTGAATGTTCCTATGCGTTGCATACATTTACAATACTGTACGATATAACGTTTTGTTTGCAATCCGTTCAGTTTTGAAACAGTTAGTATTACTACCATACCGCTGGATGAAAGAATAAACACGTATTTCTTAGCGCCTTTAATTTTTATTGTACTGGGCAACTGATGCACTGTTTTTGAATATCAGGAAATAAGAACAATTTAAGAACACTTTGAGGCTGAAATCGCCGAAAAGTTAAGAGCAGCCCAGCCTTTTATCTGCGATCTTGATAGCTTTCCAATAAAGGCCATACCTTCCTCTAACGATCTCTTCGCTTTGCCGAGCTGGTTGGCAGTATATATAAGTGCTCTGTTAGCTGATTTCAGCTTCTCCACAGCTTCTTCATGCTCAAATTGTTGTTTATTTCCTTTTCAAACTAATATCTATCTATCTTTGAGCGACCTATCGCCTCCTCCACGGTTGCTGAGTTTTCTTAAAGGATTTCATGCTTAAAAGATCAGTTCAAAGCGGTTGCCGTGAGTTTATCTGTGAGATCACCCAAGGAATTTGAAACAGCATTCGCCACGGCTCAGGAGCACGCTGTGAAAAACTCTTTGAAGAACTCTCTAAAGAGGCTTGCTTGTTCGACATATCAAAAACAAAAGTGAACTGCCTGGCACGTACTAGTTCTGGAGCCTGTTATTTGTGTCAAAACTAAAATTTGTCGGCGCTAAATATTAGGGCTATCGCTAAAATATCATGGACGCCGCTGAAATGTCTGGGCTGCTGCTAAAATATCGGGGCTAGCTGTTGCTAAATTTGTGTCAAAATTACTTGTTGTCGACAGATCCTTAGGGCCATCGCTAAAAATCTCGATGCTATCGCTAAAACTTCATGGCTATCGGTAGCATTCGAGTGCTATCGTCAGATTCTCAGAACGTAACTTATTGCTAAAAACTCGGGATTAACTCGACGTTTTAGCAAATGCAATATAATTGACTTTTTAGCAATGGCCCCAGTCCACAACAAGTAATGGTTTTGACACAAATTTTGCAGCAGCCCCGATATTTTAGCAACAGCCCTGACATTTCAGCGGCATCCATCATATTTTAGCAATAGCCCTGATAATTTTAGTTTTGACACAAATATTAAACACGCCATAGAGTGACAAGCTGAATTCATTTTTGCTTAATGTACAAGCATAAAACAAATGGCTAGATAATAGTATGAAAATTTGAAGCAAGAAAGAGAATAGCGATAACAATAAAGGCACGCGGATAGCGTAACGCGTAGAAACCATTTTCTCCTTAAGGATGTGACGGAGATAATTTGCATTCTGCGAAATTCAGTTTCTTGGAAATTTAGCTTCTCAGAAATTAATTGCCTTGTACATGTAAAGTCCACGTTATAAATTGAGGAAAGCTGATTGGTTCATTTGTCTCGCCCCAGGTTCTTGTCTGCCGGCATATTTTTCTGCTATATTTCTTATTTTTTCTCGTTAACAGTTTTGACATCTTAACCGCGTGGTTGGGAACGTTGTCAAAGGCTGGTATCGAGGACGAAATCTTTTCATGTTCGAAAAAAATATATTACTAGCAGTTTCTAATAGAAAGTGAAGTGCTGCGAGCAAGAAAAAGTTATTTAAGCAATAATGTTGTTTTGCATTTT
>JAOBYJ020715480.1:0-13015 GCA_025403565.2 Palythoa heliodiscus | reverse complement strand
TCGTGACGAGAGCCTGGGCTACCTGTGGTTGCGTTCGCTTGCATGCTCCACGCAATAATCGCCAACAACTCCCAACATTGTTGGAATCGAAAATCTTGGTACTTATTGCACCCGTTCGCATGGGTCTTTAGGGTCTGTGTGTTTATGGGAACCGCAGGTACGTTTTTGTTTGACCTAATATAAAGAAATAAAAATAAGGGAAAAGATTCTTAACTATATTTTTATTCTTCGGCCATTTCAATTTAAGAAGTCATTAATGAAAAATGATTCTTTAATTTTACACTGCAAGTCCGACTTTTCCACAAGCTAGGATTTCAAAATGGTCTCATTTGATCGGTTGTGACCTGTGACTCTTTTTACTTTGGTAAAACCAAACGACGATTGCATGACAGGAAAACTGAACATTTCAAAGCTCTAACTCAAGCTGGTCACGCATCCGCTATTGCAGACCACTGGCATCGCAACAGGTCACAACATCAAATGGGGCCATTTTGAAATCCTAGCTTGTGGAAAGTCGGACTTGCAGTGTAAAATTAAGGAAACACTTTTCATTAATGACTTAAAGCCCTCACTAAATGCTAACGTTGGAGGTGAGAAGCTTTTTCTTTATTGATTTATACCGGTTAAATTCATTACCGGAAGTTTTCATATCGTCTATATTTTATTACCTTGTCACCAGTGCCTCTCGTTAATTTTTTTAAAGAGCTCTATATAACAATTCAACCGTCACTTCTGAAGATGTGTGCTGTAGCATGCGAAACTTTAAGTTTTAGATTATATTTTTAAACAATACATTGTGCAGTGATAATGTATATAACCGCTGTTTGTATACTTTTCATTCTTAACTATGGTTGCGCCTGATAAGATCGTTTAACTAACGCTTAGCGTTTAGTGTGCATGTAAGGCCTAAAATGTATGCGGTTTCAAACGCCTGGGACTAGTATCCATAAATTTATACGCATAGGTTTTGTAAGTTTAGGAATGAGGCTCAAATTTGCTCAAGTGTCAATGAATTTTTTTTTATTTACTGAGCAAATTACCTTAAATATGGCTTATTGTCTACCCAAAAATGAAGCCGCATCAGTTAACGTTAGCAAGCAGATTCTACAGGATGAAAGAAAAAACGATCGCATATCTAGGATTATGATACGTCATTTTTTACTAACTAAGAATATGAAAATTGTTAATGCTTTAGTTCCGGTAATAAAAACGGTATATTCCCGTAATTGATCTATTTCCCCAAAGTCATCAGTAATTTATTTTTTACCTCAACCCAACATTAGCGGCTGCAAAGATTTTCATGCGGAGGTGTTTTTGAATTAGTAATCAATTTAAGCTTATTTCATATCTCGGACTCGCAACGTCAAATAAATTCTGCTCTTTTTTGTGATCAGTTTTCCTAAATATATACCCTATGATCTAGCGTTCATTTGACTGATGTCTTGTTCAGCTGAAATTCTCAATTTATAACGAAGACGGCAGACACTGCAAAATTATTTTGCGCTGATTTATTACTAACGAGAGTTGTTTTTCCAAAATTATTATTTATACTTGAATGGTCTGTTGGTTACTTTATTAGTTTATAGCAAAACAAGTTCTGTGCGCACGCACGATGTGTAAGTGATCCGTTTTGGCGCGAATTTTTCCCGCCTCTAGGTTAAAATCAGCGTGTGATTGGTTGGACCGTGTGCTGCCTTTTTTCCCTAACGCGCGCGTAGTGAGCTGACCCATATTTATAAAAACAGTTTTTACATTCACTCTGATAAAGTTATTATCTCCTTTGAAAAAGATCCTCTGATTTGCTATCGTGGCTAGAAACAAGCATTTGAACAGCGCATGGGTTTGTGAAATTTAAGATTAACTTCATATGCATTTTTAAACTATTCAACTGGTTTTTTAAAACGTGCGTAATTAATCCGACTTTTTAAATATTTATTACAAGACATTTGAATTAATTTGTTTTCTTAACAGTAAGAGAAAGAGTTTGTCAGTGCCACTATCTTTGGTCAGGCCCGCGACTTCTCATGGATAAAGTTTTGAGCAGCCACTCAATTTCAACTTAAGGTAAGCGTTCTTTTTATGGATAAACCAAACCAATTCCCATTACATGCTAGCTTGGTGTGTCTCAGTGTGATTGAACGGTGTTCTAGAAAAATAACGTCTTTTTAAAAATCTTTTTGAAACTTTTTAACACTTTTTTCCTTTTCTTATTATGTTAAACATTGTCTTATCTCTGTAAATACACCTCGGGTTTTTATTTTACCCAGATATTACTGAAGTGACTTGGTAGATATTTTCTATTTTCAATCATTCCTGAAATTGTCTTGAATGTTATTTTTTACATAATAGAAAAAACCAAAAACTGATCATGTGTTTCGGTGTTTTAACTTTTATTTACAATAGTACGGTAACTCCTTTCATTTTACATGTTTCTTATATCTAACTCTAAGAACTAATTATCAATAGTGACTATACAAAATTTTATCTGTTTATGTTTGTTTGAATATGAAAAATTTACTTATAAAACCACCAGTATACGTTGACACGGGGAATAATATTTTAGCGAATTCTGCATGGTAAAAGCCCGACAAGTTTTACAAATAACAAGCTGGTCAAAGTGTTCTGTTGGTCAAAGACACTCATCCGCTTTGAAACCGTAAATAAGCAGCCGGTTCCAATGGGCAATTATGAGCGTAAAAAAATTTTACCGTCCTCGGAAAATATATCATTTAACCTTCTTTTCCAAATTTTAGTTTTTACAGGTTTTGTATTTCACACAATAAAGTATTCAAAATATGCTTTGTTAAGACTAAAGCGGTCACTTCTTTAGACTATCTGCTGACTGCTATTTAAATAAAAATTATTTCAAAAATATTATTTTTAATTGTGCCCAACTTCTATGACTAAAACTTTAATACTATATAAAATTAAACCAAAATTAAGTACAATGGGATTTAGCAAAGAGAAGATGCTAATTTTCGAAAATTCGTAACTAAAAAGCAATAAAAATGATGGGGTTTTTAACTATTGTCACTGACACTGTTTTAGACTGATAATTTTTTTGAGGGAGGAGCATATTTCTCACCCTCCAAAGAATGCTCCTTTTGTCCAGTTGGGGTTTTTCGAAACTCTAAATCCATGCCTAAAAAGGTATAATAAATGTACATCTGATACTGTATATGTATATAAGGAGTTTTAAAAACGTTTTCAACAGTTCTTTAAGACTGTAGGCGTCCTAATTATTTTTCACTAAAACCGTCAATATGAATAGATTGCAAGAAATAAACATACGACAGTTTGCTTTTAAAATTACAGCACGGTTTTCTGTAATTAGACCTGTAAACAAACTAGCCTCCGCCTACTGTGAATTTTTACTAAATATCATCTCCTGAAATGGCTCTTTGTCAACGGATTCCAGGTGTTGATCAGTACTATTCAAGATCTGGCTACAAATGCGGATACCTTGCAGCTTTTGAAATTATTTAAGCAAAAACTTATGTACACATTCGTTTCATACTCTGGCTTTTCTGTCAATGTCGCTTGTTGCACTTCTTTTTTCGTTCTCGACGCAAATATTTGCTGATTTTCTTTACAAGCCTTTCCTGCCACGGTATCACGATACTTTTACGATCAACTCGTAAGACCCACATGTTCCGTTGTTTTAAAATTGAACCTGCGATAAAATAACTCAGACCAACTTTTATCTTGGGACATTTGCACTTGTAATCTTTCAGTCTCATCCACACATAATAATCGCCTCGCTTCAGTCTTAGGGATGACCGCTTGAAAGGTCGGTTGACGTTGACTGTGAGTTGGACCCAGTTTTTGTGCAAACTTTTGTCCAGTGCTACAACTGTTGCTCGGATCGCTAGAACAAATAAAGAAGAAACAATATATAGCACAATATATACATTCGCGTGATAAAAAGTTGTGGCAGGGAATGCTATATTAATGAATTTTTACTTTGATATTTAGCGCAGTTTATGAGTGGTAGTAAAATTAGGTAACTGTAAAGTCCTTGCTGTGATGTTTCATTGGTTAGGAGCGTACCTGTCTGTAAGTCCAGGTAAGCACTGATTCACAAGGGGATTTTTGCTGGAAATTTTGCCTTTGACGTTAATTAAAAAATTTAACAGTTTTAAAATAACATTAAACATTCTTAAGTTATGTCATTGTCTCGTTCTAAGTTGAAGTCGGTAAATTGCTTCCCCTGCTGCAAATACGAAAATTACGGGTCATAAAGCTTGTATCATTTACCTGTATTTGTAATATTTAAGCATTTTTTTTCAATTTCTGCATCCTGGCTTACAGGTGAAAACTGGCCAGAAACGCCCCTGTTGGTTCATGCAGGAAGAAACAATAAAACCTATACAGTAAAAGAGAAACTATTCACTGAATATTGAAAAAAGTTTTTTCTTGTCTTTGTGATGCCTTTGTTGTGCTGTTTCATTGGTTCATCCAGTGAGCGGTAATTTGAGTCAGAACAAAGCTCCTGTTCTTACATGCAAACACCTACATGCTGCGTTTTGGCTTTCTTTGATCTGTATCCATAAAAGAAGCGTGCGTGCTCTGTCCTACATTGTAATACCAATCGTAGAATTAGCGAAGATGTTATAATGGACAAATAGGGCTGCGTGGCTATGCTAAAATCGTAATTTCTACCCCCACCTGACTCAGACAAGCAGAGACATATTTGACAAAAAACCAATAGAAAACATAGCGATCTTGTAATTGTAAGAAGTGGTTTTCTTGTTAAATTTCAAATAATATGGTGGGTTCAAAGCATTGCATTGGCCGCCACTCGATAATACGCCGGCTGGTTTGTTTGTCTGAGTCGTGACATCATTACCACTCAGTCCTATTGTCAATTGTCGAATTACTCTGTAGGATCATTTGCATTTGTAATCAAGTGTGCTCCGTAACTTTTAATAATACTGATGCTGACTAATAATATTCATAATTTGTAACAATCTAGGTAGATTATTCCAATTTAAAACCAATTTTATTACAATTTATGACAGATATAGCACCATTTTAGTTTGGGGTTTCGTAAAAAAGAGAAAAATGCCGTTATTAAAATAAAGAAAGCTGCTGAATTAGTAAATCTCTTGTTACAGTTGCTACCAGTTTGATGCCAATTCCAAGCTGCTAAATGTACTTGCCGACTTTTTTTGTCATAAATTTTTGTTCTCATTTTACACATTGTTTTATGACTTTGACCGTAAATAACAATAACAATAACGATAACGATACCGCAACAGCAACAGCAACAGCAATAGCAATAGCAATAGCAATAGCAAAGCAATAGCAACAATAACAATAACAATAACAATAACAATAACAATAACAATAACAATAACAATAACAACAACAACAACAACAACAACAACACCAACAACAACAACAACAACAACAACAACAACAATAACAATAACAATAACAATAACAATAACAATAACAACAACAACAATAACGACAACAACAATAACAACTCAACTAAAGTTTATTTCAAAAATTTAAAATTTCATAGTAAACAAAAAGGAACCAGGTAATGCAGAGTTATTGTTGTAGCGTTTAAAGATATTATGTGAAGGCGAGAAATCAAAGACACTCGATACACATGCAATGTAGTTAGTGGTCAAAGTATTAGATAGAGACGCATTGTGGGGACGGACCAAAGACACTCGATACACATGCAATGTAGTTAGTGATCAAAGTATTAGATAGAGACGCATTGTGGGGATGGACCAAAGACACTCAATACAGATGCAATGTAGTTAGTGATCAAAGTATTAGATAGAGACGCATTGTGGGGAGGGACCAAAGACACTCGATACAGATACAATGTAGTTAGTGATCAAAGTATTAGACTATCCTTAAAAGGATGCATTGCGGGTACCGTTGATCAAAGTCTCCAAGACACGTAAAATAAGTAAAATTGCATTGTGGGTAGTGATCGAAAATACTAGATACAGAAGCATTGCGAGGAATGACACTATAAACAACAGCATTGTGGGTAATGAGCAAAAACCTATTGGACCGAAAATTTTATGCAGTATGACTGTTTGAATCACAACTTGTAGTTGACTTACCATAATTTTTCCTACAAAATCGTCTGGCAGTGAGAGTAATTTTTTTACAACTGGGGCAACCTGCATAAAATAATCAGGAAAAAAGATTTAAAAAAGGATGCGAAATGGCAATTTACTGACTGAAAAATTACTATTTCACAAGAAAGGTACCATGTTTCAACGTGTAGTAAAGCTCGCACGTCTTATTCCATTGGTGCCCCTTTTTAAAATGGCAAGATTTGATACTTTAATAAATCATTTATCCAAGATACTCAGCCGACCGCTAATGATAAACGAAATCGAAAATTAAAGTCGCTCTATTGGAAAAATAAATATGTCAATATAAAAAGAGATATTTTCAAGGAAGTCCCACACCAGTGAAAGACTAAGGAGTAAGGGGCCCGAAAGATAATCGACGGGATGAAAAAGCGAAAAGTGTTTCAGCTTACACGTTTTACAAACGTACAAACAACTAAAGTTTATGATCTACAGAGTTGCCCTCGATCGTGTTTGACTGCTTATCCGACGTTTTATCAGTTATCTTAAATTTGTTTGTTTTTATTTGTTTTTATATGTAATATAAAAATCAGTGAAACAAAGTGTCTTTTAACTCTTACCATTTTTAGAATGTTTACGATTTTTTAAATGTTCATAGTTTCACTCACCTGAAGATCGTCTCCTGGGTGGAGGATCAATCCCCTGGATCTCTTCTTGTGGTCGCTCTGGAGAAAAAATGAATTTTTATAACCGATTTTGGCAAGAACGTCACACACATAATTACAAGTTGAATGCAGCTTTAGGAGGATTTTTTGAAAACCGTAAGTGCTGGCTTATTGAAATAATAAACAAAGGCGTATCTTTGAGCTACATTTAGAGTGACAAGATATAATAATAATAATAATAATTTATTTAAACACGTAACACCTAGGAGTTTACAGAACTCGTTAAAACGTGTACGTATGCCACACGACATGTTGTCACGCCACTCATCAATGTTTTTTGGTTGTCGTTCTCCATTAACAAGCAGGAAATTAAAAGTTCACCTGCAACTCATTTTGGCCTCAGTTGCTCAAAACTGTCAAAAGTTGATTAGCGTCAATGAGGGCTTCAGATTTTAAGGAATAGCTAGGTTCAGTTTCTTGCAAGCTGACTCAGTTCCGGTATGAACTCATTTCGATTTGGTATAAAAGGAAAATTAACTTGGTAGTTGACCTCAGGCCTTTTTTATTCAAAAGAAAAACTGGATCGCTAACGGGAATCATACTCATACAACTCATACCAATTCCAAGCTGCAGAATTTATACTACTATAACTAAATTGGTTATAGCTGGACCAACAGTGAAGAACTGCATGGATATATACCCATTGTGCTACACTTTTTTTTAAATAAGAACCAGTGTTCTTATTTTTTTCGGCAATTTGAGGATCAAAATGTTCTTATTTTGTTTTTATATGCCATCTTCGTGAAACTATCTAATTTCAATACATTATAAGTAACCAAGTACAAATTTTGAAGGAGATACGACAATATACTTACATTGTACAGCACAGTATTTGTTACAGTTAGAGTTTATTAGTATTAAAATAAGTATGTGCGACTGCTTGCTGCGTTTCACCATTGTTAGAAAAGTTTTTTTTTCTTAACATTTTCATTTCAGCCTCAGATTGTTCTTAATTTGTTCTTATTTTTCAGGCGATTTGAGCCTCACTGTTCTTATTAAGTTTGTTCTTATTAAAAAAGGTGTGCCAAGTTTCACAACAAGTCCAGTCTATCAACAATAAAAAAAATAGAACTTACTAATGCAAGGAGCGATGCTTGACTTGCTCTGCTGATATCCCCTGGCGCATTTATAACAAGTTAAACCCGTGACTCCCTTTTTACACGGGCACTGCCCCGTTAACTGGTCGCAGACTTTTCCCATGGATCCAGATGGGTGGCAGTTGCACGCTGAAACAAAACAATTACAATATGGTTGGTCAGAGAAAATAATATATAACAATAAACCAAGAACGAAAGAAGCATGAAATATTTTAACTCTAACACAATTGTAAAATAAGAACTGGATAGCTAAGGGGAATCGTACTCATACTCATACCAAATAAAAACTTCAGTTTTTCTACTTTGGAGCTGGTAAACAACTATAGGATATCGCGCGCAGCAGCTAAAGACAACAAAATTGTAAGGGCATTACAATATTGTTGCAATGCTGAGTGCTTAATTAACTAATTATTGCCGTCTATTTTCTTTTGATGCAGTAACCTAAAACAAATTGTTTTGGTCACTTTTTATATTTCAAGAAACCTTAAACTTGTTTTTTTGACAGTCCATCGAGAGTTAAACAAGTCTCTCTTGGCAGGTAGATTGGGTGAACATGAGGAAAACTGCTTTGTTTTGTAAGTAGAGTGAGGTTGCCCGGACTCTTTCATCGGAGATTAGGATTCACTAAATTAAAAGTCCAATAACTGCCATGTTATAGCTCTTAATGTTTTTATCAGCATTGAGTTCATCCTATTAGCTAATAACTTCATAAATTCTAATGTATCAGAATTGTTAAAGCGACGTTGAGTACGGGGATTAACCAAACATCACTTTCAAAAACAGCAATCAAAGCTTCATTAACTCTATCTATTGACAGAGACACGTGTTACCTATTCTAAAGAGGATAACAGTTTTCTATTTTCAGCTCTTGAAAAGCAAACGAGAACAGAAAACAGTATGCCATCTACTGGAACCGAGTTACATGACCCTCTTCCCACGCAAGTTCCTGTAGCATAGTGGGTAGAGAGTCTGATTGACCAGTAATCAGAAGGTCATGGGCTCGATTCCCGTTAGGAATTCAGAAATTTTTCTTGTGACGAAAAGCAAACGAGAAGATTCCCATACTTCAAATTTTGATATGGATCTTATATGAAATCCAATACCTGCTTTTTAAGATATATGCTGGTTCAGTTTTGCTAAAACCTAACGTAAAATTTAGGTTTGTTTTGCTCGGTAGGAGATCAAAAGGAAGAAGGAACTGCAGTGCAAGCATCGCTAGTTTAATGTACAAATGAACAAAATTGTGCCGTATGCTTTGAAAGAAGAGAATAAGGAGAGCATCGCGTGAATGAAATACAGAAGAGGAGAATATTTTCGGAAACGTGCCAAATCGAAGAGTTGTCATACACGTGAGAACATTTTTTTTACTAAAAAAACTCCGTGTGTCCGATCTTTTTGGAGTATTAAAAACGGCATAATTTGTTTTTTTAACCTGAAGTTGAGAAGGAACCTTCAAAGTTACTCACTTTTAAAAAGTAGCTTACAAAATGTTTTCTCTACTCTTGATTACTAGTTCAAAATAATCTTGTAGGTGTCTGTTCTGTAAATACTTGTTGTCAGCGGATCTGTTTAAATTCAAATTTTCCTGCGTTACAAGCTCAATGGACGACAAAAAGTCAATTTTCAAAAAAATATAAAACTGCTAAATCACTGGCTGTTTGTTTCCAAACGCACTTTAAACGTGAAGTTACCATTAAAATCTCATCAGACAAGTGAGAACACAGCTAGCTTCATGAAACTCAAAACCGCGCAAAATTTTAAATAAAACCGCAACTCCGAACCGAAAAAGATAAGGAGACCCTCACATGCCACGGAGCAATTAAGGTGGTCTAAAACCCATATTTCATCTTAGCTGCCATTGACATAGGTCAAGGTCTAATTCGACTAGGCCATGTGCATCCATCACCAGCGCAAACATCTCTCCACATGCATCATACAAACTTGCGCGACCACACACTCAGCTTAAAAACTGATTTAGGAATTAGCAACAGCCTTCTTCCTTATCTCATCCTTCTTATTAAAAGATTAAGACAGGATTATAGTATAAGCTACAGTTGCAAATGCTGCACAATAAAAGTGGTGACTTTGGCTAATTAAGATTTTCCTGAGTCAAGTATTGACATGATTGCAAGAGATTCCGAAATATTTGTTAATGTTATGACCGGTTTTTGCAATCAGGAGGAAACGAAATGTGTTCAAAATCAAATATTTCTGTTTCCGCTAACCCAGACACAATCATTGATTGTTTTCGGAATTATTGGGCGTGATATGGCAAGGAGAGAGACGAAAATAAAAGAATTACTTGTCAACTTGTAGCAACACCTCGGAAACCGCACTTCCTCAGAAAAATGCTTTTCTATAAAAGGGAACACGCGAAACTCATTAGAATTAGAACAGACATTAGCCAAAGAATTCGATCCCGATCCTAGTACAATGTCAATCATCTTAATTTTAATAATATTTTGAAAATTCTGGATATATGAAAGTTTTGGTTTTCAACTTTTAAATTCCCTTTAAGTTTCCTAATTCCTTTTTTAGAAAATGAAACAAATTTGAGCAACTCCGGCTTGCAAGTTTGATCAACTTAGACATATGAAGCCTTAGTTTAAAAAAAATATTATTAACGCAGGGCATTGGCCAGATGTGATAAAGTGCAGCAAAAAAAAGTTTCATCCCGTTAATATGTTACATTTGACATTTATAGAGTTATGGCGAATACAAAAATATTGTAGAATATCTGTCAAGAATTTTTTTATATGTTTTTAAATTTGTTGAAAGAATTACAAAAAGTTGTTTGTGTGAAGAAATAAAATAATATTTTATAGTCTATATAATGTTGTGTAGATTCACCATAACGACTTTTAAATATTGTATTTTAGAAATAACCTTTTGTTTGCTTGTAACTTAACTTTTCAGTACGCAAGTATATGTTGTATGTTCGCCTGCTATATGATATGCATCTACGTGCATGTCCGTAACTCTGTGTGTTTAGATGTCCGTGCTGAACAAGATGACAAAATTTAAAACTTATCGACGTTAATGAGATAATTGACAGCAGATAGTGAACAAAAGAAACCTTATAACAAATTTTTGTACGAACTCGCTTTTCTCAGTGTTACATTTACGACTGATTTATAAGAACAGTTCTTGCCATTTTAATAATGAAAACAAGAGTTTAGAATGTTAAGTAAGACAATATAGTAACAATTACTCCAAAACAATAGCCCTTTGTTGTATATTCTTAATGGTTACTAATAACATATATACTGATAATAATATATAGCATCTGTAGTATTCACTAGAAATTACTGATTACCCATAAGTCTTCTTGTCTGTGTAAACGAAGTTTCCCCTTATGACGAATTATCGAAATGCAGTAAAACAACTAAAGCTCGGTAAATGAGAAGTTTTGCACATCAGTGCTAACGCAAACGGTAGCTTGCAGGGCCCACTATTGGTCGTTACAAAGGCTACATGGGCAGCGGATATTGCCTTAAAGTTGAATGAGCGTTAGCAGCAGTGGACAGCTGTGCACAGGCCACAGCTAACAAACAGGCTCGGGTTCCAAAGAAAAATAAGTATTTTAGTGTAAGTGTAATAGTTGTGGGATGTGAAAACAAAAAAGTCACAAGTTGAAGTTTTACACATGTTCGGCAAATGAGTATTCGAAAATTAGGAAGCACCTGTTTACTGCAACAAAAGGGAAGCTGAATTTTAATAATTCACGCATTTGCAGCTCTCAAAGTTTGCGATACTACAGTGGTGACTTGAGGGTGCATACGACTTCTCTTCTAAAAGACTCACGTTCAATCGAAGACATAAAGGAAGCTTACGTTTGCAAACTCTTCTATGTGTGATGTCCTTGGACGGATCTTTGTAGTATCCCTCTCTACAGTAGTGGCAGTGGCGCCCGGCTGTGTTGTGCCTGCAGTTGCGACAAACTCCGCCACTTTTCCCCCCCGACAACTTGAAGAGTTCCATGTTGAACTCACACACCCTAGCGTGAAGGTTGCAGTTGCAAGCTGGACAATAAAGAAAACTTGTTTCAAAATGAGTTTTCATACGACGGTAGAACTTTATTGAACACTATATAATTGTAATTGTACTTACTAAAATAACAGCAGGGATTTCGGATCAGGACCAATCTTTTTTACCAAGTTTGATGCCTAACTCTAAAGTTAAATTTAAATCAAAACACTAGAGTTTTTCTCTTCATGTCCATTTCAAGAATTTCATCCTTAACACTACTACTACTTTACGTTCAATTTTATTTTTACAAAACGGGCTGGGACGTTGTATCACGTAGAGTTAACAGATCATCACTTTCATCATCTTTGTTACTATACTATCATCATCATCATCATCATCATCATCATCATCAACAGAAACACTTAAAACAAACTTAAAACTATATATATTTGTTGCGATAGAGCTATGCAGTGAAAAAGATATGAAAAAAAAAAATTACACTGTTTTTTACAATTTTCTTTACATCGTTTACGTCAAATTCTTTGCGCACATAGGCTATAAAAAGCAACCATAAATAGCACACATTTTAAAAATTTACTGTTTGTTTAACACTCAGCATGTTTGCACGAGTGATGACTTTTGGGTGTCGAGCAAAGGCACTATTGAGATTTTTGGCATTTACAGCGATTTATATTTAGACTTAGTAACAAGCTGTGACTAAAGACTAGGTTTTGTTTTTACTCAGTATTGACTTTTACCTTTGTAAGTGTATGTTAAGGGGCCCTGATGTTGTAAGCTTGTCTATAACTAGTGGTCAGCAGATAAAACCAAACTGGTTCAAACAAAACTCTCTATAAATATAATAGAAATGTTTAGCAACTCGTGACCCATTATTTTTGAACACTGAAGTACAGGAAAGAGACGGTTTACATCAAGGACTAGTAGTCATATTAAGACTGTCATCAGGTCTAAAAAATCCATCATGCATCCCCATGTGAAAGGGTTATGCCTTTCTCGACATTTACCTTCAACTTTCTGTTACCTGTGATAGTGTTTACATTTTCCTTGAGCTGCAACACATAATAGACCTAATCCGTTGGCCTCAATGTTTTCCCAATTCAGTCCTCTTGGGAAATAAGATGCTTTGTTTTAGATG